>AWUE01015557.1:0-111076 GCA_001974825.2 Corchorus olitorius | reverse complement strand
GGCAAATTTTAAAAGGTGGCAGCAAAAGATGCTGTTCTATCTGACCACCTTGAACCTTGCGAGGTTCTTGAAGGAAAGTGCTCCTAACATGCCTGAGGGCGAATTGAATGCGCAAGCTGTCAGTGCGCTTGAAGCTTGGAAGCATTCCGACTTCTTGTGTCGGAACTATGTGCTGAACGGTTTAAGTGACACATTATACAATGTATATTGTGTGCACAAGACTGCAAAACAGTTGTGGGATGCTTTAGACCACAAGTATAAGACTGAGGATGCTGGAGCCAAGAAGTTCATCGTTGGACGGTTCCTCGACTTTCTGATGGTGGACTCCAAGTCTGTGGCTGCTCAGGTGCAAGAGCTTCAAGTCATCTTGCATGAAATCCAAGCTGAAGGCATGACGCTGAGTGAGTTTTTCCAGGTAGCTGCAATGATTGAAAAACTGCCTCCTGGGTGGAAAGACTTCAAAAATTATCTCAAGCACAGGCGAAAGGAGATAAACATGGAGGAGCTTGTGGTGAGGCTCCGAATTGAGGAAGATAATCAGAAACCCGAGCGCAGGGCACCGATGTCTGCAAAAGCTAACATCGTGGAGCACAAGCAAGGCTTCAAAGGCAAGGGTAAGCTGGTGAACCCGAAGCTGGGGACAAAAGGTGGGATATTCAAGAAGAAGTTCCAAGGGACATGCTACAATTGTGGCAAGATGGGCCACAAATCCACCGACTGCAGGCTTCCAAAAAGGAAAGAAGCCAACATGGTTGCTGGTGATGTCTTCGAGGATGACATTGACCTGGTTGCTGTAGTCTCTGAGGTGAACATGGTTGGGTCTAACCCGAAGGAATGGTGGATTGCCACCGGTGCTACAAGACATGTCTGTACAGACAAGAACATGTTCACTACCTTCACTCCAATTGAAGGATAGAAGCTATACATGGGAAATTCTACCTCATCAGCTATCGAGGGGCAAGGAAAGGTTCAATTGAAGATGACCTCTGGAAAGGTTGTGACCCTGACCGGTGTTCTCTATGTACCGGAGATTCGTAAGAATCTGGTTTCTGGGTTCCTCCTCAACAAGCATGGCTTCCGTATGGTATTTGAAGCTGACAAAGTTATTTTGTCTAAGAATGGGGTGTATGTGGGAAAAGGGTATGCCACTAATGGCTTGTTCAAACTAAATATAATGACTTTGAAGAATAATGGAAATGCTTCATCTTCTGTTTATTTGACTGAGTGTTCAAATATATGGCATGGTAGGCTAGGTCATGTTAATTATGAAACATTGCGTAGATTAATTAACTTGGACCATATTCCCCTTTTCCAAATCAATTCAAAAGATAAATATGAAATTTGCATTGAAGCAAAATTAACAAGGTCTTCTTTTCAAACAATTGAAAAAAATACCGAACCCCTTGAATTGATTCATAGTGATGTATGCGATTTAAAATTCGTACAAACAAGAGGTGGTAATAAATATTTTATTACCTTTATTGATGACTGTACAAAGTATAGTTATGTGTATTTGCTAAAAAACAAAGATGAAGCATTAGAGAAATTTACTCTCTACAAAAATGAAGTTGAAAATCAACTTAATAAGAAAATCAAGAGATTGAGAAGTGATAGAGGTGGCGAATATGAAGCACCTATTGGTGAATTCTGTGCACAACACGGAATAATACATGAAGTAACTCCACCTTATTCTACTCAATCGAATGGTGTTGCTGAACGGAAAAATCGCACTTTGAAAGAAATGATGAATGTGTTGTTGTTAAGTTCTGGGTTACCTCAAAATATGTGGGGTGAAGCCATTTTGTCAAGTAATTACCTTTTAAACAAGGTACCTCGAAAGAAAGAAGACAAAACTCCTTATGAGTTATGGAAAGGCAGGAGACCATCCTACAAATACTTGCAGAGTGTGGGGGTGTCTTGCAAAGGTGGCGGTTCCACTACCAAAGAAAACTAAGATAGGTCCTAAAACAGTGGATTGTGTTTTCATTGGGTATACACATAATAGTAGTGCTTATCGGTTCCTTGTCTATAATTCGAAAATTTCGGATATACATAAGAATACGATAATGGAATCTAGGAATGCATCATTTTTCGAAGATGTATTTCCGTATAAGTCAAATAATGAAGCAAGTTCGTCAAAACGAACACATGAATCTTTGAATCAAGAAGATCATGATGATGATAGTCATGACTCGGAAAATGAAATAGAACCGAGACATAGCAAAAGAGCAAGAGTGGAAAAATCATTTGGAGATGATTATCTAACTTACTTGTTAGAACAAGAACCACAGACCTATATTGAGGCTGTGAATTCCACCAAAGGACCTCTTTGGAAGGAAGCAATTCAAAGTGAAATTGATTCCATCCTACAGAATCACACTTGGGAGTTGGTAGATTTTCCACCTGGTTGTAAACCTTTGGGATCAAAATGGATCTTCAAAAGGAAATTGAAACCTGATGGTTCAATAGATAAATATAAAGCCAGACTTGTAATCAAAGGATACAAGCAACGAGAAGGCTTAGATTACTTTGATACTTATTCTCCTGTGACGAGAATAAATTCAATTAGAATGATTATTGCAATCGCTGCATTGAGGAATCTAGAAGTACATCAAATGGATGTAAAAACAGCTTTCTTAAATGGGGATCTAGATGAAGAAGTCTATATGGATCAACCCGAGAGCTCTATAGCTCCAGGAAAAGAAAAGAAAGTCTGTAAATTGGTAAAATTATTGTATGGTCTGAAACAAGCACCTAAAAAATGGCATGAAAAGTTTGATCATGCAATGATTACCAATGGCTTCAAAATAAACGAGTGTGATAAGTGTGTCTATACAAAGGAGACATAAAATGGTTATGTCATTTTATGCCTCTATGTAGATGACATACTCATTATTGGTAGCAATGATAAAATGATCAAGTCTACCAAAAACATGTTAAATTCGAAATTTGACATGATAGACATGGGACTTGCTGATGTGATTTTAGGAATTAAAATCAAAAGAACATCAGAAGGCATAGTGTTAAATCAGTCACATTATATAGATAAAATCCTTGAAAGATTTAACAAGGACGATTCTGGAGTTGCAAGAACTCCATTAGACACAAGTCTCCATCTAGCTAAGAATAGAGGAGAAGGAATTTCTCAAGTAGAATACTCGAGAATAATTGGAAGTCTAATGTACTTAATGAGTTGTACTAGATCGGATATTGCATATACGGTTAGTAAACTCAGCAGATTTACGAGTAATCCGAGTGCGGACCATTGGAAAGCAATCGTAAGAATACTTAGGTATTTACGATATACTCGGAATTATGGATTGCATTATACGAGATATCCGGCAGTCCTAGAAGGATACAGTGATGCCAATTGGATTTCCGATATAAAGGATACAAAATCCACAAGTGGATATGTGTTTACACTAGCTGGAGCTGCTGTATCCTGGAAGTCCTCAAAACAAACTGTTATAGCTAGATCCACAATGGAATCCGAATTCATTGCTTTGGATAAATGTGGAGAAGAAGCTGAATGGCTACGCCATTTCTTAGAGGACATTCCAAAATGGGAGAAACCTGTGCCTCCAATTTGCATTCATTGCGATAGTCAATCTGCAATTGGAAGAGCACACAATAATATGTATAATGGTAAGTCTAGACATATGCGTCGAAGACACAATACCATTAAGCAACTACTCTCAACTGTAGTTATCACTATTGACTATATAAGGTCAAAGGATAACATTGCGGATCCGCTAACTAAAGGGTTGAATAGAGAGTTAGTTGATAAGTTGGCTAAAGGAATGAGACTCATGCCCGTTGAAGAATAAGTCCTTATAAAGGAAACCCAACCTAGTTGACTGGAGATCCCAAGATCTAGGTTCAAAGGGACAACCTAATTATAAAGACTTAAGTAGTCACTATAATCTCAACCCATTCCTATAAGTAAATAGTGACGAGAATGGATTAGGCTAGCAATATTGAATTGCTTTAATGATTCTTAAGTTACTAGAAACTTAAGTAAATCACCTATGTAAGAGTGAAGTGAGGCCGCTTCAAAGGAGAATTGTGGGGGCTCAATTCTCTGAAACTCTCGCAGAACCAGGTTGATGTTCATGGCCAAAACGAACATAATCATGAGAACCGGATAACAATGAAATAATACATGTGTGAAATGTATGGTACATTTACACTAGAAAGCAGGACAGTTCAAGGACATCATGTTTACTGGACAGCTAGTGAAGTCTGTATGCTTCACAATGGAAGGTTCAAAGGATAACACCTACCTATCCTATGCAGGTGTCATTGATGGAACACTGTCATCGAGTCAAATAAAACGGTTTTTCATTCATGTGGGGGATTGTTGGAAAGTTTGAATGAAAAATGCATGTGGCTTTTTACCAAGTCAAAATTGGTTAAAATGCCAAGTCCAAGTGATTGAGAAAATAACTCAACCACTCAGATCATGAGAAGGTTTTGGTAAATTAAATCACCAAAAATATCTCCTAAATCTGTTTTTTTTGGGCTGATTTTCTTGAATTTTTCTTTCCAACTTTACCCCTACCTTGGCCTATAAATAGAGACCTCCATTTCTGCATTCAACACAACAACGAAAAAGCAAAAACTCTTTCTCTCTTTTCTTTCTCTGCATTAGTTTAAGTGTTCTAGAAATTGGTCCGGTTCGTTGAGAAGAGGGTGTGCTTCCTCTTTCTCATTTGACTCGTTGTATCCTGGGAAACGGTGTCTGGTTTCATCCTCAAGCACGAAAGGCAGGCAATCTGTTTTAAGGAAACTGCAAAAGCAGACCTCGAGTTTCCTTTCGGTCTATTCTAAACCCTCTTTCTTTTGTTATTTTTATAGTTAATTTGCCATTGATTAATCTGTTAAATTTGAGTAGCTAATTCTTGGTTTGATACACGTTTTATTCATATTTATATATATATATTACTTTGTCATAATCTGTTGGTAACATAGTTTTGAATTGCTTTTAATTTTTCATTTTAATTGCAATTCATTTAGCTTTCTTTCATCACGTGTTTTATATATTTTGCATTTCTCATTATTTACGTTGGTTTGATATTTATAGAATTCTGTTACTATTGTTAACATTTGGTTAATCTTTTAATTTCTTTTATATTAATATTTCTTACATTTGGATAATTTGTAATTATGTTTTAATATTTGTCTTATAACATTATATATATATAAATTGTTGACTTATCTTTTTGGTTTTCAAATTCTGTTAGTTTTGGATTTTATTGGTTTCCTTTTACTATTTAATCCTTTTGATTTTATTAATCACTAACAAACCATACTGTCTAACAAATAATACTTTTATATATTGATCTCTAGGCTTTAGCTTTGGGAAAAGATTAAATATCTATATAAGCTTTATTCTCTAACCTTATATTCTCACAAATCCCTTTCGTTTTCCTTCAATCGAAGAAGCCCCAAAACGTTTTGTAGCATATATATAAGCAAAAACAAGGGAAATTTTAATAGGCGAAAACCTCAAAAAAAAATTGTTAAAATAAATTGTACTATCATTAATTAAGAAGACCAATTAAAAAAAAGATCTCCTGTGCTGCCTTGACGTAAAAATAAATTGTATAATTGACACGTTTCCATTAAAATCAAAGTATCATACACATGATCAACGAGTACTAATTAATCAGAAAACAATCCAAATTAACCTTTTAAAGAATAAGTTCAAATCAAAGTATCATACTTATGATCAACGAGTACTTAATTAAGAACATTTCTCATGATTTTTCGTTCATTACTTTTTTCATTTACACGATTTAGTGAAGACCGTGATAAGATAACTCAATCAAAATTCTAAATCAATCAATTCTATGTGTAAGGTACTAACCTTATATATTCTCACAAATCCCTTTCGTTTTCCCTCAATCGATCCCCAAAACTTTTTGTAACATATATAAGCAAAAACAAGGGAAATTTTAGTAGGCACAAAAACCTCAAAAAAAATTTGTTAGGCCTTTATGGAGTCATCAGCTGTTTCTGAACTTGAAGGGGTTCTTTTGAAAGACCCTGACCCTTTCTCTTACTTCATGTTGGTGGCGTTTGAGGCCTCGGGTTTAATACGGTTCGCGTTGTTGCTGTTGTTTTGGCCGGTGATTCGCTTGCTAGACATGTTAGGGATGGGTGATGCCGGTTTGAAGTTGATGATTTTTGTTGCAACGGCGGGGCTTCAAGCGTCGGAAATTGAATCAGTGTCGAGAGCTGTTTTGCCTAAGTTTTACATGGATGATATTGACATGGATGCTTGGAAAGTGTTTAGTTCTTATGGGAAAAGAGTTGTGGTGACTAAAATTCCTACGATTATGGTGGAGAGGTTTGTGAAGGAGCATTTACAAGCTGGTGAGGTTATTGGAAGTGAACTCGTAATAAACCGATTTGGGTTTGCTACGGGTTTTGTTAAAGGTGATACCGCTTCTATTATCTCCAGTAGAGTCGCTAAAATGTTTATCGATGAACAGCCTTATCAACCTACTTTAGGACTTCGAAGATCTACATCAAGCTTTCAATTTTTCTCTTTATGCAAAGTAAGTCTTCTAAAACTCAATGAAATTGAATATTGGCTTTTTCCTATAAAAAATGTCAAGCAATTGCGTGCCAAAAACTTGTTAGGAAATCTCTTGAACTTATATATTAGCTCTAGCTATACTTTCTTCATGCTAACGTTACCTTGTAAAACAGGAACAAATGCAGCCACCATTCATCACCAACCAAAACCTCAACGACCACCAGCTCCTCCGCCCTCTCCCGGTGATTTTCCATGATGGCCGCCTTGTGAAGCGGCCGACACCATCCACAGCTCTCCTAATCCTCCTATGGATTCCATTAGGTATCATACTATCAATTACCCGAATTGTTGTTGGCCTAACGATTCCAGTGCGAGCTATCCCCTGCATGGCTCGCGTATTAGGTGGCAACATCATCGTCAAAGGCAAACCACCACCGCCCGTTTCTGGCAATCGCTCCGGAGTATTATTCGTTTGCACTCATAGAACCCTCATGGACCCCGTGACCTTATCCACCGTTCTACAGCGCAAAATCCCAGCCGTCACATATTCAATTTCAAGATTAGTCGAAATTTTGTCACCAATACCGACAATAAGACTAACGAGAATCCGAGAAGTCGACGCTGAAAAAATCAAGCGTGAACTAGCCAAAGGTGACTTAGTAGTTTGTCCCGAAGGGACAACATGTCGGGAACCATTTTTGCTACGGTTTAGTGCCCTATTTGCTGAACTAACCGACCGAATCGTCCCCGTAGCCACGAATTATAGGGTTGGATTCTTCCATGCAACCACGGCTCGAGGGTGGAAAGCATTGGACCCAATCTTCTTATTCATGAACCCAAGACCAGTTTACGAGGTGACGTTTTTGAACCAATTGCCGGCAGAAGCTACATGTTCGTCGGGAAAAAGCCCACAAGACGTCGCTAATTATGTGCAAAGAATCTTGGCGGCTACCTTAGGATTTGAGTGCACAAATTTTACGAGGAGAGACAAATACAGAGTGTTGACTGGGAACGATGGAACAGTTTCGAGCACTTCTTTGGTTGATCAAGTTAAGAAGGTGGTGAGCACGTTTAAGCCATTTTTCCAATGAAATTGTCATGGACGACTGAAATAAGATTTTTTTTTTGGGTTAATTTGTTGGAATAAATTATTTAATTGTGGGTTTTTTATATTTTGTTATTGTACATGATCATGATGGGATTTGTTTTTTTTTTATTGGAATTTATAGTATGGATAATTATTTGATACATGTAAATTTTGGACTCCACAAGTGGATGAGGAGTTGACATGTGTCCATTTTCAGAATTAATTTTATTTTTAAAATTCAAAACTATTCTTAAAGGACACATGTCAACAGTCAACCCTTAACCCCGCATGTGTAGTCTGCTAAACTCCATTGACAGTGTATTGTATAATTTTCCTTTTAATATGATAATTATTTGATATATTGACAGTGTAAATTGTTGGATATAATGTATAAAAGATGTAAATTAAGATTTGATGATGATTCAAATTTGATTAGGTGGCATCATCCTAATGGAATCCTAAAAACACCAATTTTTAGGATGATCCTAATAGAATTTAAACCCTTAATGTCAGCACCTCTCTTTGCATAGAGAGGTCAAAGATATCCCTAATTGAAGGCTAAGAAGATTTCGGCCCTTCAAATCTGTAAGTTTTATTATGCCTCTCATGGAATGTTAATCAGTTTTTACCGATTGTTAATATTAATTATTCCATTATTTACTAAATCACAAGAATATGATTGATTTTTTAATCAAATTAATGATGCAAATCTGTGTAACTCTAACTAACAAGTAATATGAACATTCAAATCCAAAACAAAATTTTCAGCAATCTAGCAATGTACATTAACTTAAGGCAGTAACAAATCAAAAGAGAAACTGAACAATAATATTAAAAAGAAACCCAGTTTAACATATAATTAATCTGAAATCAGAAGTACACGCCTGGTAGCAGTACCTCCCCTAGGGATAGTATAATGGTGAGAACCCGGTCTTCCATCTTAGCAGTAGCGCCATCAACATGGAAAGTCATGCCAGTCAGACGATATGATCTGGAAAAATTCCCTAGGGTCCTCTCTCTATGAGCCAATGTGTTAGGCTCCCATCCGGAATTATTCTTCTGCCCTCTTACATGAAGCATTTTGCCAATTGTTGAATCTTCAATTTCCATCGTAAACTTGTGCATATTGAACCCTGGAACGTCAGCTTTTACCACCCAGGCTGTTGGGGTAATTTTCCAGTCAGTCAGAGGTGGTAGACTACTCGAAGCCATTGGGTCCAAAGGTCAACCACCACCGCCCGTTTTCGGCAATGGTTCCGGAGTCTTATTTGTTTGCACTCATAGTTACCTCATGGACCCTGTGACCTTATCAATCGTTCTACAGCGAAAAATCACAGTCGTCACCTATTCAATTTCAAGATTTTCCGAAATTTTGTCACCAATACCGACAGTACTAACGAGAATCCAAGAAGTCAACGCTGAAAAAACAAAGCGTGATCTTACCAAAAGTTTGTCCAAAGGAACAACATGTCGATGTCGGGAACCATTTTTGTTACGATTTAGTGCCCTATTTGCTGAATTAACCAACTGAATCTTCTCGGTAGCCACGAATTATAGGATTGGATTCTTCCATGCATCCACGGCTCGAGGGTGGAAAGCATTGGACCCAATCTTCTTGTTCATGAACCCAAGACCAGTTTACGAGGTGATGTTCTTGAACCAATTACCGGCGAAAGCTACATGTTCGTCGGGAAAAAGCCCATAAGACGTCGCTAATTATGGGCAAAGAATCTTGGCGGCTACCTTAGGATTTGAGTGCACAAATGTTACGAGGAAAGACAAATATAGAGTGTTGACCGGGAAAGATGGAACAGTTTCGAGTACTTCTTTGGTTGATCACGTTAAGAAGGTGGTGAGCAAGCCATTTTTCCAATAAAATTGTCATGGAAGATTGAAATAAGATTTTTTTTTTGTTAATTTGTTATTGTACATGATCATGATTAGACCTATTCAAGGGCCAAGGTACCTACCCAAGCCCGAAGGTTCACCCGAAAAATGGGTGGGTTTGGGCAAAATTTTAAAGGCCAATATTCGGGCCCTGGCAAAAAAGATGCCCGTTTTGTAAACGGGCCAGGCCTTGATCTTCTGTCAAAAAGCCCGGGCCTGGCCCGTTTTACATGATAATATATATATATATATATATATATATATAATACATATCCTTTATTATTTCTAAATATATATAGTATAGACTAGTTTTACCTTTCACGTGTTTTGCACGTGACTCAACATGTTTCGATTGAATATTTTTATGAAATTTTGATAACTACCTTATTAAATTTTGGTAACCACGTTATGGAATTTTGATAATTTACCTACGAAATATGAAACTTTGATAACCTAACTATGAAATTTTAATAAACCTTCCTATGAAATTTTGTAACCTTCTTATGATTTTTGATAACCTCTCTGTGAGATTTTGTTAATCTCCCTATAATATTTTGATACTATAGTATGAAATGTCGACAATCTCTTTATTGAATTATATATCATTATCAAGTTGAGCTATCTATATTCATTGAACCAAATTTCAGCCACATTGGATTTAAGGATTTGTTTTTACGAGCATCTGAATCTTGTTTCGATTTAATTAGAGATTAATTCAGAAAAAAATGGAAAAATGATATTAGAAGCGTGAAAAACCCTTTAATCTTTTTGGCGTTGAATTATATATTTTTTCAAAGTATTGTGTAAAAAAATTGAGAATAAAATTTTCAGGTCAGATTTTAGCCGAAATCGCCTACGTTACCATCACGATCTTTGGCTGAAAACGTGTCGGGCCTCGACTCAGTTTTGCATGGTTTTTTGCATTTAGATTCCTTAAAATATCTATGTTCATCTAACCAAATCTCAGTAACATAGGATTTAAGGATTTGTTTTTACGAGGATATGAATCTTATTTCGATTTAATTAGAAATAAATTCGGAAAAAAAAATGGAAAAATGATATTAAAAGCGTGAAAACCATTCAAATTTTTTTTGCATTGAATTATATAATTTTTCTGAGTATTGTGGCAAAAAATTGCGGAAAAACGTTTCGGTTCAGTTTTTGTAAAATTTTAACTGAAATCGTGTACTAACCATCACGGGTTTTTGCCTAAAACCGCGTTCTGGAACCTCGGCTCAATTTGCATGATTTTTGAAGTAAAGATTCCTTGAAATATCTATATTCATCAAACCAAATCTTAGCCACATTGGATTTAAGCATTTGCTTTTACGAGCTTCTGAATCTTGTTTCGATTTAATTAGAATTTAATTCGGAAAAAAATGGAAAAACAATATTAGAAGCGTGAAAAGCCCGTCAATCTTTTTTACGTTGAATTATATTTTTTTTTCTAATTATTTTGGGAAATAATTCAGGAAAAAATTACGGGTCAGTTTTTAGCCGAAATCATGTATTAAACATCACGGTTTTTTAGCTAAAAACGCGATTCGGGACCCGACTCAGTTTTGCATAATTTTTAACTTAAACAATCCTTGAAGCATCTATATTCATCTAACCAAATCTCAGCCACATTGGAATTACAGATTTGTTTTATGAGCATTTGAATCTTGTTTCGATTTAAATAAAAATAAATTCAAAAAAGATCAGAAAACAATATTAGAAGCGTGAAAAACCCTTCAATTATTTTGGCGTTGAATTATATAATTTTTCTAAGAATTGTGGCAAAGAATTAAGGGAAAAAAATTTCGAATAAGTTTTTGCAAAATTTTAGCCGAAATCCTGCACTAACCATCAAGGTTTTTTTTAGTAAAAACGCTTTTCGGGGCCTCGGCTCAATTTTGCATGATTTTAGAGAGAAAGACTACTTGAAATATCTATATTCATCTAACCAAATCTCAGCCACATTTGGATTTAAGAATTTGTTTTTACAATCATCTGAATCTTGTTTCGATTTAATTAGAAATAAATTTAGAAAAAAAAATGGAAAAACGATATTAGAAGTGTAAAAAACCCTTCAATTTTTCTGGTGTTGAATTATATATTTTTTCTGAGTATTCTGCAAAAAATTAAGAAAAAAATTTTCGGGTCAGTTTTTGCAAAATTTTAGCTGAAATCATGTACCATCACGGTGTTTTTCTAAAAACGCGTTCCAAGGTCTCAGATCAATTTTGCATGATTTTTGGCGTAAAGACTCCTTGAAATATTTATATTCATCGAATCAAATTCCAGTCACATTGGATTTAAGGATTTGTTTTTACGAACATCTAAATCTTGTTTCGATTTAATTAGAAATAAATTCAAAAAAAATGGAAAAATGATATCAGAATCGTGAAATACCCTTCAATCTTTTTTGCGTTGAATTATATACTTTTTTTCTGAATATTATGGCAAAAAAAATTAAGGAAAAAAATTTTCGGGTCAATTTTTGCAAAATTTTAGCCAAAATTATATACCATCACGGTTTTTTTGCTAAAACTGGAATCACGACTCGGTTTTTCATTATTTTTGGCGAATGGAGAACAAATAATGTTACTACATATTTTATAAGCAAACAAATCAAATAAAACTATTGAAAGTTAAACTTTTAGGGAGATAAAATGTTTGTAGATTTTATGTCATTATCAATATCAATTATCAACATTTTTAATATTATTAATATATAATCCGGTCGCCATTCATCAACAAACATATTGAAATTTTCTAAAGAAAAAGCCAAAATGACAATTGATACTACTATTTCGAGTACTTTTATTTTCGTAATTACCTTACAATATTGCATTACAAACAATAATCTTTAAATTTCACAATTTCAAAGTGGTGGAATTTGGAAGTTGATGACTCGTACGTACCCTTCATATATAGGAAGAAGAAGAAAGCAACTTGTCAATATCAATACATATCAAAGTGCCAAATGAGTGATCAAGTGACTTGATTCAAGTCATGAAATCAGACAACACTTCAACTACTAACAATTAATATAGAAATTCACATTAAGAAAAAACTATGATTCAAAAGAAACCGAGAGCAAATATTAAGAAGAAACCACTTTAAAATTAATCTGAAATTGGAATACGCCTGATATTAGTATCACCCTTTGCAACTTGGGTCAGCCATTTACAAGAAGCAGGCCTTTCGTCTCGAGATTATTAGGCTTATGAAAAGGGTATAAAAGGGTAATACCTATTATGATTATTAATAATCAATTAATTATTATTATTACTTTAAAAATTCAATTGGAATAGATGACTTGCTAATACAAGAATTTGATTGGGAAAAGAAGTTCCAAATTATAATTGTATATCTCAAATTTTGAGTATCCTGTTTGATATAGTACGTAGTTTCTGTTCTATCGGAATTGGGTTTATAAAACATGTATATACACACAGTTTCTCTTTACTGATTCTTTATAATGATGATCATCTCTCGTTTAACTTGCAATTTGCATATTCCATCGATCCAAATTAAAAGAAGCTGAAGAAAATATTTATTATTTCGATTAATTTATTTATTTGGGTTGAATTTTCATATTGAATATATTTGGGCATGTGAAGATTTATTCTATTGTAATGAGATTTCTATTATATTAATTATAAAAAAAAAAAAGCTATCATCTCACATTTGGTTATATAATTTTTTTCGTAGATTATTTATATTTTTTTTATATATGAGGGAAAGAAACTAACAGACATTACATAGAAAAGAAATTAAATGGCTCGAGGCCAGATTACTTCTAGGGCATCTACTGCAAGCAGTGATGTAAATTCTTGAGGTGGAACATAAAAAACATTGAGACCAAGATATGTAATTATGAGATAATTAAGGCTTGCCAAAAACTATATCCTTTAAGAATCTTAATTTTTGGCATCACCTTAAGAATCTTAACTAATCACTAAAATTAAGACTCACTTAGTCCATAACACATTAAATTTCGGCCCATTCTCACTTCACACCCCTCTACTACAATTTGGATAGGCCCAAATCTTATTTTGACCCAACAAGACCAAATATTTTTTATATTTGCGCTACTACATCATTATTAGAACAAATTCAGAAACTTATTAGTCAACATTCCAAGATCAATTTTTAAAATGTACTATTATATTATATATTGGGTATGTCATTAATTACTCTTTTTAATTTTAACAAGTGAAAAAAAAAAAAAAAACTAGTGACAAATGCGAAATTGTTACAATAACTTTCTCCTAGCATGATAATAGAAACTTCTACATCAATGTCCAAAAATAATATTATCCGATGTGATTGATCAATCCATACATATACTTGCCATAGCTTAACTTCATTCTTACTCAAGGAATAATAATAATAATCCTCCCATTGAAAACGATGTGAAATTTTATCACAATCATAACAAACCCTTTTAAATGGTAATATTAATTAATAATATAAAAACTTACTTATAACCCCATTGAAAAGGATATGTGATTTTCTCCAAAAACATTAAGAATGAAAAAACAAAAGGTTTTCTTCTTTTCAGTTTTCTAACCAACCTCACCTAACTTAGGCAAGAAAATTTTCACTCTCATCAAATTCTGCAACAAATTTAGAGACAAAAAAACTGCAAATTTTTTCTAACCTACTTTTGAATTCTTCTTGGCAAGTTTCCCATTACAAAAAATAAGCCCAATTTGCATATGTTTCATGTATAAATTAATGAGATTGCCTACGCCATTTGAGTGAGTAAATGGAAAAATGGGTTTTTCTTAATTCTTATTAATTGTACTGTTTTTCTAGTTTTCTTTTCAAATTGTGTATATAGGCAATTAGTTGCGTATAGAGCAGAAACATACAGCTACAGCCTACAGCTTTTTGGATGGTTCAAGCCATTTTCTAGTGACTTGTAACTTGTAAGCCATTTTCTCAATTCGATATTTGAGATTAGATATATTCTAGTAATTGGTATGCTATTTGATTTTTTTACATACTAGTCTTCACTTTCACGTGTGTTGCATGTGATACATCGTGTTTAAATTAAAAGAAAATTAAAATAATAATTTAATTGAAATTAATTATAAGTAGAGCTATCAAAATCTGATCAAAACGACCCGAACCCGTCCTATCTAGACCTAACAAACCTGTAACCCGAATGACCCGAGATTTTAACCCGGATGATCCAAGAATATTATAAACTAAAATTATGTTTTATTCAATAAAATCCACATTGTTATAATTTTAACCATTCTAAATCATCATTTATTCAATAAAATTTATATTATTATTATAATTTTGATTAAATTTGCTAAACTTCATTATATGAACAATTATTATATGAATAAATACTAAATCTGTTATATGAATAATTTATGATAAATTTACATTTAGTAATTTGTTTTTTTACATAATCAACAAATAATAATAATTAATTAGTAATTTCTTGACAATTTTTTTCTATTAGGAAAGAACATAAATTTAGATACTATATAACCAATATTTATTTGAACACATATCCCACTTCATAATTAATTATGTATTTAATATTCAAAATTAATATATAAAGGGACACATGTCAACTCTTTAAACCTCGTATATGTAGTTTGCTAAACTTTACCGATAGTGGATTGTAAAATAAATCGAATAGTAAAGATATTAAATAAATTTTAACGCCAAAAAAAGATATTAAATAAATTTAAAAATTAAACATTAATAAGTTCAAGGCTAACCCAATTAATCCGAGTCATAGACCCGAAAAACCCAAAAGCCGAATGACCCAAAATCCGAGTGACTTTGGGCCAAAACCTGAACCCACCTGACCCTAGACCCATGAGACTCGAGACCCGAATAACCTGAACCGAGATGAGACGAAACTCGAATGACCCAAGAAAATTACCTGACTCATTTGACATGGACCCAGAGGACCCGACCCTGAAACCTGTCCAACCTGCCCAATTGGCTCCTCTAACTTTATAAGTCAAATAAAATAATTGCATGTTACTTTTCTTTTTATTTTTAAAATTTTTAAATTCTTTTTAATTAGTTTAAAAAATGATAAATAATTAATGATTAGACAACTTATTTTAACATTTAAACTTGATAATAATACTTTTATTAGTTTATATTATAATTGGTATCCAATTTTTTAAAATTAAAATGATAAAAATAAAATATTTATAAAAATATCTAGTAGAATAACTGCAAAAGTTTATTTCTAAAAAAAACTGTAAAATTTAAACAATGTCATTTAAGAAATATATTTTTAAAATTCTAATATATCTAAGTTTTTTAATAAAATTAGTAGAATGATAAAAATAAAATAGGTATAAGGATATTAGATTTAATTAAATAAAAATAGAGTTTTTAGTTGAGTAAAACTATAGAAGTATTTTAATCAAAATAGTAAAATGGTTAAAATAAAATAGTACTTATAAGGATAAAAATAAAGTTTTTAGTTGAGTAAAACTATAAAAATTTTAAGCAATGTCATTTAAGAAATATATTCGAAAAATAAGGGTATAATGGACGATTCAAAAGTTTTACTAACGAACGTACTTTTTAATATAGTATAGATAATAAAATATCCTTGATCATACCCAATAATCAACTTAAAGGAGGTTTAAAAAAAAATCAACTTAAAGGAAGAAAGATTGTGAAAAGTAGTTTAGATTGAGATCGAGGTTTTCGAAATTGACCAACTGATCAATGAAACAAAATTGAAATATTTTAAACCTCTTATACTTTCATTTTTCCATATGCATAATAATTCCACCAAGGAAATCTAATTGGTATCATATATAATGCGGATAATTAATTTCTCTAAATACCCATTATAAGAAAAAAAATTTTAAAAAATTCTCTTGTGCTGCCTGACGTAAAAATAAATAAATTGTATAACACGTTTTCATTAAAAAGACAAGGCATTCAGATTGAGATGTTTGAATTTATTAAATTCACCCTATCCCAGTAATATTCTTGTTATAATTAGTGCATAATTAGAAAATTTATTTATACCTTTATTTTTTTGCTACATGAAAATTTATACCTTTATTATTATAAAGTTATCCCGCTACTCAGTATTTGACTCTTCTCCTGTTGATATTTGTCCAAAGTTGATTTGTTGGGTAAAAACCAATATATATTATTGTTATATATGTTTGGAATTCCAAATAATATTAATAAATAATATTTAGAACATTGAATTATAATCAAAGTAAAACTCCATTTTCTTTTTCCAGTCAATAATTATTTGAATAGACATTAAAATTCTAACAATATTTCCTTCTATTTAACCTAATTAATTGCTATTACATAAGATAAAATTTTATTTAGAATTAAAATTATTCAATTCTAATCATAAACCGAAAAACTCGATGTGAATGCGCGGGATAATATCTAGTAATCTAATAACCTTATCAATATTAAGTTCAATAATATACATATATATATATATGATCAACGACTACAGTCTACTTAAGAACCTTTCTCATTACTTTTCGTTCATTACTTTTTTCATTTACACGATTTAATGAAGACCATGCTAATTAAGATAACTCAATCAAAGTTCTAAATCAATCAATTCTATGTGTAAGGTACTAAACATTATTGTGGACAAAAACTAAATGAGGAACATCTCAAGGAAAAAGCATCATCTACAAATGTGTTGTCATGATATGACCTTTTGTGTTTATGGGCAATGTATCAATTTTAAGTAAAAAGACTTTTTGAAACTATCTCTTCTCCATTACTCCAACAAAAGGTATCAAAAAATTTTCAAACCCCTTTGAAACAATCGAATACAAACAACAAATTCCAGCAAAAAAGGAGATAGTTAATTATGACAAATTATACAAATAATATAGAGTAACTGGGAAACCTCATGTTACAATGTAAATATTACAATGTAATTATTGCAAGATACAAGTTTGACACGGTTTAATGTACTTTTTCACCCCTAAACTTTCCGTACATAAATGGTCAAATATAAGCACCTAAACTTCAATTTTGACAAATTCCACTCCTGACCTCTCAAATTTAATTGAATGAGCCCTTATATGGACGGCATTTAACAGAGCCATCGAGAATGCAACGTCAGCTTGCCATGTAGACAGAAAATGTCATGTTAGAGAAGGCAATTCTTTTAAGAAAAAAGAAAAAAAAAATTATCGCAGCCATGCATAATAATAAACTTTAATTCTTAATTTTTTAACTTTTTTTCTAAAAATCCTATTTTCTGACATGACATTTTTAACAACGTGGTGGCAAGCTGACATGACATTTCTTGACGACTTCGTTAGGGTGTTATCAAAAAAATTCATCTGGGTAAATTTGGGAGTTCATGAATAGAATGGGTCAAAATTGAAGTTCTACGACTTGTTTGGCTATTTGCGAAAAGTTCAGGGGATAAAAAAAAATATTTTAAATATATATATTGTACTTAATCTCACACTTTTTATCCGATACCTGACCTATTTGGATCAAATCAAGCAGTCGACCCAGAATTTTGAGTACTCATAATTGATTAATTTACATAATATATATGAGTGGGGAGCAATATATATTGTTTATTTTAGATTTTAGATAAAAATCTTTGGAGCCACAAATTTGTAACCCATGATCTCAATTCAAACAAAAGAATAATTAAATTGAAATGAGAACATTGGAGGGACAGTTGGGGAGCTTTGTTGATCATGAAGAAGAAAGGAAACACAGATGGCGGCGAACATTCGAGTGTGACAAAATCCCAAATGGGATGACAACAAATGGCACTCAAATGGAAATAGAAATTGCTTGGTTCCTTCTAATGCAACAAAGTGGAAATTAAAGTATAAAAAGAAATTAAATTTTATAATATACTTTAGTATAATAACATCTAAACTTAAATACGGTTCAATTAACCCAAAGTTAGTGACCTATACATATATAAACCGATGGGCGCAGTCACGCATTTTAGGTCTACACGTGACCTAATTCGAAGGGCTTTAAATTTTTTTTGGTTCAAAAAGTTTATTTCACGTCCATAAATTTTGACAAAGTTGGTAAGGTTAAGTAATCAATCTTCGTATATTAACGTGGCGTATAATCCTTTATTCTTTGCAGATATATCAAACTTTTTTGTAGGCTTTTGGCCAAATAAAAAAGAATTCAAAAAAAAGTATATAAATGAAGTAGTTGTGAAACTGATAAACTGCCTTATTCTCAACATTAGAGCCTAGTCAATCCAAACCCTTACTCTCTAACCTTATATTCTCACAAATCCCTTTCGTTTTCCCTCAATCGAAGAAACCCCAAAACTTTTCTGTAACATAAAAGCAAAAACAAGAGAAATTTTAGTAGGCAAAAACCTCAAAAAATTTTTGTTAGGCCTCGTTAATAATATGGAGTCATCAGTTGTTTCTGAACTTGAAGGGGTTCTTTTGAAAGACCCTGACCCTTTCTCTTACTTCATGTTGGTGGCGTTTGAGGCCTCGGGTTTAATCCGGTTCGCGTTGTTGCTGTTGTTTTGGCCTGTGATTCGGTTGCTTGACATGCTAGGAATGGAGGATGCCGGTTTGAAGTTGATGATTTTTGTTGCCACGGTGGGGCTTCGAGCGTCGGAGATTGAATCAGTGTCAAGAGCTGTTTTGCCTAAGTTTTACATGGATGATATTGACATGGATGCTTGGAAAGTGTTTAGTTCATATGAGAAGAGAGTTGTAGTGACGAAAACCCCTACGATTATGGTGGAAATGTTTGTGAAGGAGCATTTACGAGCTGATGAGGTTATTGGAAGTGAACTTGTAATAAACCGATTTGGGTTTGCTACGGGTTTTGTTAAAGGTGATATCGCTTCTATTATCTCCAGTAGAGTCGCTAAAATGTTTATCGATGAACAGCCTACTTTAGGACTCCGAAGATCTACATCAAGTTTTCAATTTTTCTCAATATGCAAAGTAAGTCTTCCAAAACTCCATGAAATTGAATTTTGGCTTTTCCTATAAAAAGTTTCATGCAATTACGTGCAAAAAACTTGATATTTATTAGTTTAATCATATTAAGAAATCTCTTGAACTTATCTAACTAATAATGCTGTATATCTAGCTCTAGCTATACTTTCTTCATGCTAACGTTACCTTGTTAAACAGGAACAAATGCAGCCACCATTCATCACCAACCTAAATCTCCACGATCACCAGCTCCTCCGCCCTCTCCCGGTGATTTTCCACGATGGCCGCCTCGTGAAGCGGCCGACACCATCCACAGCTCTCCTAATCCTCCTATGGATTCCATTAGGTATCATACTAGCAATTATCCGAATTGTTGTTGGCCTAATGCTTCCAATGCGAGCTATCCCCTACATGTCTCGGATATTCGGTGGCAAAATCATCGTCAAAGGCAAACCACCACCGCCCGTCTCCGGTAATGGCTCCGGAGTCTTATTCGTTTGCACTCATAGAACCCTCATGGACCCCGTGGTCTTATCCACCGTTCTCCAACGGAAAATCCCAGCCGTCACCTATTCAATTTCAAGATTGTCCGAAATTTTGTCACCAATACCGACGGTAAGACTAACGAGAATCCGAGAAGTCGACGCTGAAAAAATCAAGCGTGAACTTGCCAAAGGTGACTTAGTAGTTTGCCCCGAAGGAACAACATGTCGGGAACCGTTTTTGCTACGGTTTAGTGCCCTATTTGCTGAATTGACGGACCGAATCGTCCCCGTAGCCATGAATTATAGGGTTGGATTCTTCCATGCAACCACGGCTGGAGGGTGGAAAGCATTGGACCCAATTTTCTTCTTCATGAACCCAAGACCAGTTTACGAGGTGACGTTTTTGAACCAATTACCGGCGGAAGCAACATGTTCGTCGGGAAAAAGTCCACATGACGTCGCTAATTATGTGCAACGAATTTTGGCCGCCACCTTAGGATTTGAGTGCACAAATTTTACAAGGAAAGACAAATACAGAGTGTTGGCTGGGAACGATGGAACAGTTTCGAGCACTTCTTTGGTTGATCAAGTTAAGAAGGTGGTGAGCACTTTTAAGCCATTTTTCCAATGAAATTGTCATGGAAGACTGAAATAAGATTTTTTTTTTTGGGTTAATTTGTTGGAATAAATTTATTTAATTGTGGGTTTTTTTAATTTTGTTATTGTACATGATGGAATTTTTTTTATTTTGGGATTTATATTATTTGTGGAATTGTTGAATAATAATGTATTAAGGATGATTAATGTTAATCAGTTTTAAGTGATTGTTAATGTTAATTATTCCATTTTACTAATAAACACAAGAATATATAGTTTATTTTCTTCATCAATATTATCTCAATTTTCAATCTCAGAAAGTATAAGAAATTTTTTACTTTTGTAAATCATTTCAATGTGGCTCTTAACTAGTGGTGACTAATGTAAATTAATTCAAACAAGCTTTTATATGACTGGTGGGATCGAGTTTGGCACTGGGGAGCTTCCACGTTTGGAATCTATGTGACTTAGGCCACGTATCTGTAACCGTTTCATCACCGTTTGACCGTTTAACCAACGGTTTGGGTCCAAACGGAGTTTAAGTGTAAACTCCGTTTGAATCACTGCTCTAATAATCTCATCTGTATAGTACCTAATCTAATATGTACAGTGTAATCTCATCTGTACAGTTGCTAAACAGTGTCAATTGCACCGCTATCACACCACACACCACTCTACTAAACGCAGCCTTAATCGATTAATCGGGTCAAATTATTAGGCCTTTATATCTAAGTTTTAATGGGCCAAATACTTACCAAACTCCAATGGGTCCAAGAATAGATCCGAAGCCCAGCTTCATATTCCAATAAGCCCAACAACAAAGCCCTTCTAAGAATTTTATCTTTTTATTTTTGAATATTATAAATATATATATTTATTGAAGTATAATTTATAAATCCTCTCTATTGCATTTGCATTTTGCCCATTTTAATAGAAGGGAACCTGACCCCCATTGCTTTTATTAACAGTCAACAAGTAGCCATGGCCAGCTGCTTGAATTGAAGCTTATAATAATAAGTGGCCCAAAAATTTTGGGAACTATAAAATGATTTTTTTTAAAAAAAATAAATAAGGACAATGTGTGCTCATATCATATGATAGTGAATGAAGGAAAATTGAATTATTGGTCTAACTTCTAAGAGAGAGATAATTATTTTGTTAAATTTCTTAAAAATTATTTTGCCAGAATGTTGAGTTGTCATTGATTATGTTTCCTTGGCTAGGAAGATTTTGCAGGCCAAGTTGCCTTCAATTTTTTTCTAAAAAAATTCTTTTTATTCTAATTTCTCTTTTTTTATGTATATATACATCATCAATGGTTTCTTGTTAATTGTGGCATATAGCTAGATTATTAGATTATATTATTAGTAATTCACTTGAATTGCATTCATATGTAATTATGTGAATAAAATGGAAAAGAATATATAACTTTGGTCAGCTTTGAGAATCTAGCTCTTTGTAATTAAGGGTGATTTCTCTATTATTATTTATGTTTATGTTTATGGGATGAGAATTTCAACTTTAATTTGTAAATAAAGACGAATTGAGGTCAATTCTATATGTGTAAAAATTTGCCTTTAGCAGCAATTAATATTTGACGTGCAGTAGGATTTTTAGTGCATTTAATTTTGGTTGGCACTTGGTAGATAAGAAAACTCCATTTTCCTACATCCCTTTCTTGACTTTTTTATTTATCTTATTTTCTTATCTATATCTTTTTTTCCATGGGCAAAAAATAAAAAAGAACATAATATATATATACCTTAGTTTGGTGAGGCAAAATTTGACGATTATGTATAAGCCAATGATAATATGTCATCATTCATTAAACACTGCATGTAGATTAATTGTTTGGTTGAAATTAGCTAAACTATCCAATTTGTGTTACTCTCATTCTTATTTTCACTTTTAATACAATTCAATCCTATTCTTGTAATAGATTTCCATTACCATATATATATAATTATTATTTTTTAGATACAAGGGATATATATATATATTTGCTGAAAAAGGATGTATAGAAGTCGAGATTCGAATCTTGTATATGTTTAATTATTTAATACACTATCAGTGAAGTTTAATAGAAAATAGGTATGTGTCAATTCTTCATCCCACTTATGGAGTCTAAAATTTGATCTGTCAATGTATCAAATAATTACTCTTGAATTAAGACTTAATCTCTTGTCATAACAATGTTTAAAATTAAAAGTAATTCATCAGTTTGAGCTCACCAAACATAGCCTTACTCAAAATTAGAAGACTAGAAGAGAAGTATAGATAGAATTTGGAAGGCCTTATCCTCATAAAGGATACTATACCAACTCCCATTGTTGAAACCAAACATGGCCTTAGCAAAAAGGTGTGACATCCTTAAAAAAATAAACATAAAAATTCCTTAAATTCTGGTCATCATGGTCATAAAAGCAAGGGCATATATCTCACCAAGAATGATGAATTCCACATAGAAAAAGCTCATGAAAGTGGGATCTTTATACTTAAGTATTTAAATCACACAATTTGATTGGAAAAGACGAATTAATAAATTAAAAAAAAAACTATTCAAATGATAAAAGATTTATAAGGTGAAATGACTTGGAAGAAGGATTATAAAAGGTTTCGAAAGAAGAAATTTACTTGAAGTTTCTAAGATGATTGGATTGTTTTGTGCATCACATGCAAAGTCAATTTCTTTTTTTGTTAAAGCAAAAGGGAAAAAGAAGATTACAAAATTAAAGGAAAAGTCTTTGTAAACTAGTACTAGTATGGGTGGGCACTTCAAATATATTCCAAGTCTATTGTTGAAAAAGGACAAGGACAAAATTTAGCAACTTCTTCTATTCTTCCTTTATGTGAAACTTTTTCTTCATGCTTAAGATTATTTAAGCTTTAATGATATGAAACTGAC
Source organism: Corchorus olitorius (assembly GCA_001974825.2). Taxonomy (NCBI): domain Eukaryota; kingdom Viridiplantae; phylum Streptophyta; class Magnoliopsida; order Malvales; family Malvaceae; genus Corchorus; species Corchorus olitorius. The sequence continues at coordinate 87,639 of AWUE01015557.1, read as the reverse complement.
TAAAAGTAATCGATATATATTTCTTTGATAAGAGATTAGGTTTCAAATCTTATCAATAATTATCAAAGATTTGAGTTCAAAACTTGCTAATACCTCATGAATTATGAGTAATTTATCACAAATCATATATTCATAATGCTCTCATAATGAGGATTAAGATACTTACCTATCTTTAAGATTTTCAACTTTTATACCCAAAAAAATATAAAGTGGGGTTGTGAGGAGGGTTGAAATGAATCAACTCAATATCTCATACTACTTGGGAAGAAAAAAAAATGTTTTCTTTCCATGCAAGGAACTATTCAAAAAGATAACAAAAAATAGTCATTCTAATCCTAATATGAGTATTATTCTTTAGAAACTTCTTTACCTTATTGGGTGGTTCATCAACCACATATATAGAATATTACAAATTAAGAGTCAACTTTTCAAATTTGTGAATGCTCCGAATCATTTCTTTCTTTCTTCTCCTTCCTCCTTTTTTTTTTTTTGTGTGGGAGGGAGTACTTGCTTTGAATCATTTCATAATTTTAAAAATTTGATGACAGTTGAGATTAAACAAAATGTTGGTAAACATCTTTATTAATATTAAAGAATTGACCTCATTCCCTTAAATAAAGGGATTTTTGAAACGTTTTGCCCTCAATCGATCAAATTAAAAGGTTTTACCCCAAATTAAACCGATTTAATAACGTTTTGCCCTTAATTGAGCAATTAACCTTTATTTTCTTTTGGTAATATTTTTTTTTTAAATAAACTTTTTGATTAATGAGATTGGGATTACAAACGCACAGAAAGACCCGTACACCGCTACATGATTAACTACATTATCGAAATGCTAATCTATGAGCCAACAAACCTCTTCCCCAACAAACGCTAATCTATGAGCCAACAAACCCCTTCCCCAACAAATACAATTGAAATTTCATAATACCTGCTCTTGAACCTAGAAACTAGAAACTATACCTACCTACAAACCAAATAAACAAACAATCAAATTACAAATTAAACTCACATTCTATGAGCCAACAAACCCCTTCCCCAACAAATACAATTGAAATTTCATAATACCTGCTATTGAACCTAGAAACTAGAAACTATGCCTACCTACAAACCAAATAAACAAACAAACAAATTACAAATTAAACTCACATTCCGTGAGAATTAAACCAAAGACCTCATAATCCAGGTATGCTGGAACTAAGAGTCCAATATTCTACCACCAAGCCAAATGCCCGATGGCAAGATTCCCCCTTTTAGCATAAACAAAAGGTATTCAAATATATTTTAAATTTTAATACTTCAGTAATACTCTATTTAGAATCGGATCAACGCATTATAGAGGTAGAGTTCCTCTATTAAATACTTAATTACTTTAATATAAATAAATAAGAACAATTGCATCATTTTCATCACATAACACCTTATTTTATTCTTGGTGAATGGTGAGACAAAAACAGCACCTTCTAAGAGTATTTAAAATGAATCATTGAATCTCCAAATATTTTTTCTTATAAAAACTGTAATGTCTGACATAATGGTCGGTTTGCTCATACCTTATTGGATTAAATTAACGTTTTTCTCCACAAAATGCACAATAACTTTAGCAAATAATCAAAATTAAGAAAAAAAAAAAAAGCTACTATATTATGAGCAAGTTGTCCACATAATACATGCATATATGCATAATTACTTCACAAGTTCATAATCATTAAAAATTACTATAAAACAACAAAAAAAAAACCTGCAAAGATTACTTCATTTAAATTTTAAATCATAAACTTGCACTTATAGTAAATTATTCACTGTATAATAATTAAATTAATTTTTGCTACAATAATTAAATTAATTGTTATAATTAATAGTATAAAGAATCAGCATAAAATTGCATTATTGCTCCCAAAAATTAAAAAATTATTTTTTTATCATAATAAAGGTACTAATTATCATAAATGACAAAAAAAATCTTTCATTACTTTGGAAAATCCCAAACAAAGCCTTATAAAAAAGACAAAAAAGAAAAAGGGAGAGAAAGAAACATAAAGGCATGCGAAATTTAGCCAGATGAGGATGACGTGTCCGATAGCGATGTGGGCCACGTTATTTATATATCATGACTCAGATTTCGAAACGCGTGCCACGTTTCATATTTGATCGGAGTATTTACGATATTATCAATATTCATCCACGCGCGTGTTTACCACTCGAGCATGGTGCCCTTGCTTTTGGAATATTCCCTTTCTTTTTTTCTTTTTTCTTTTTTTTTTTCAGAAATCGAACAAGAATTCATTAACAAATTCCCTTTCTTTTTTCTTTTCCTCTTTTGGTTTTCTTCAATTCCTTTGGGAATTTAGTAGTAGTATTTTTTTTCTTTTGTTCATCCTCTAAAAATGATAAAAATCAAGTTCATAGAACATAGTATAAAATAAAAATGATTAATACATTGATTAATGTTCCAAGAAAAATTTTGCTTACCCTAGATTATAATCAAATGTTTATTTTAATGAATTTTTTGGTATTAAAAATTGTCAAAATTTGAACATTAATAATAGGAACATTATCATATCCGTTGTCAGTGGAGCGGGGTTAAAGAGTTAACATGTGTCAATTTAGACAATATATTTAAATATTAATTATTTAATTAATTATAAAATACGATATACGTCAACATTTTAACCTACTTGTGGAATCCAAAAACTCCACCGATAGTATATTAAATAATAACTCTTAATAATATTGTTTTAAGGAATTTCTATGTCCCATAACCACATTAAAATCAAATTGCGTTGCAGACTTGCCGCCAGATGGAGAATCTTTTCTAAGATATACATTTTATATTCACAATACTTGAATCCAAGACTACAAGGCATTGAATTCCTTCCGTCTAGCCTAACATATATCGGTAGAACATTAATAATTGAAACTACCATAAATTAAGATTCTAGGAATTGTAGCTCACAATAATTTTACTTGCTACATTTAACTATAAGTGAAATCTGATTAATTTGAAGTCGTGTCATTTCAAAAATACTGACAAATTTCTCATCGTCGATTTTATTCATTTACAAAACTTCAAACTTAATGTATTGCATAAATCAAGTTTCTTCCACTCAATCCAGTAAGTATTGATATCTTGAATATCATCAACATGATTCTTATACAGTCAAGTTGTTTATTCAACTGCTGAGTGCATCGTGTCTGTACCACGAGGTATTGTGTTTCAAGTTTCACAGAACGTGAGTTTAGTTTATTTATTTCTTTGTTTGATAAGTAGATTATTTAAGATAATTTCTTAATTTGAGTTGAATTCTCGTTTTGACATATAAAGATTTATTCTGATTATAAGAAGATTCCACTTATACCCATAAAAGAAATGATTCTTATAATTTTTTTTTCAAAAATGATTCTTGTAAGATATGATAAATCTTTTCTTATTTACTACTACTAATTAATATTAGTTACACATTGGAGATTTCAAGTCGCAAAAGGAAAAAAAAAAGTTTGCCTTTATTTTGAACAAAAAAAAGAAAAAAAAAGTTTAATTTGGAGTACCAGTTCCATTCTCCTTTTGGAATGTATGGAATGTGAAATTTATAACCTTTTTAATGGAAAATGTATGATTATTTTAAAATTTAAAGAATCTATTTGTCTTCATTGTGATTGTGTGAGTAAGATTTTGTAGAATCAAAGGAATTAATTCCCTTTATTATATAATAATGTAGTAATGAATTAAAACTATTTGAAAGATAAAAAATTAACTGTTGAATCAAAATACAAAATTAAAACCCTAATTTTTTTATTTAATACATTTGGTGTGAAGTAACTGGGGGGTCTGGGGATCAAAATCTTAATTAATGGTACAAAATCTTAATTATAGTAATTTGTTATTTATATCATCATTATAAAAAAGCTAAAGTTATTTTCACAAAAAAAAGAAAGCTAAAGTTATTCAGAAAAAAGGGGGGCAATGGCAAAGCTGTTAAATATTCTGTATTTTTTCTTTTCTAAAAGATGTTAACTTTTCTCCTCTTTGTGAAAAATAAAAATGTCTTTTAATTTCACTAATTACTTTATACATCTTTTTTGCTAGTGGCATTTTGCTGCTCCTTTTTCCTTTTTCCTCCTCCAAAAGAAATGTTAAAAGTTAACTTAAAACTTTTTTTTTTGAAATAAAAGTTAACTTAAAACTTAAAATGTGTTCTTTTTAGATATAGAAAGAAAATCTGCATAAAGTGTGTAAATCTCTTAAAACAAAAGATGCACAACTTTGTTTCCTTTTTTTTTGTTTAGACTAATTATGTTACCATAATTTATATTACATTTTAATAATTATTTCCTTTTAAGGTAACAATTTTAATTATTTTTTGAACAAAAAGTAAAAAACAATTTTAATTATGGCAAATTATATAATATATCGACAGTGGAGTTTAGGCAGACTACACAAGCGGGTCCTGAAGGGTGATATGTGTCCTCTAAGGACTAAATTAAAATATTTAAAACTTAATTAATTAAGAAAATGGACATGTGTCAACTCCACAACCCACATATGAAGTCTAAAATTTACACTACCGATATATCAAATAATTACCCTTTAATTATTTACATTTTCTCTGTTATCTTAAACTTTTCATAGAGCAAATATAAATACTACCATAAAATTAAAATTAAAAAATTTTTGAATTTTTTTCTTAATGCCTTTTAAGGACCCGAACCAGTTAAAGTTAAGCCAGTTAAATACTTAAATTTCGTTTGTTGCCAAAAAAAAAACTACTTAAAATTTCGTTAAAAAGTTCGAAACTTTTAAATTCTAGGAAAAAAAAACCGAATTTATTCAGTTGATTGAAACCAAACCTGCCAGGAAATTAACTTGGCTAATCCCGTATTATGAACTTAATCCCAGTACTTTCCAAACGGTGTTTTAAACAGACCAATTAAAACGAGCCACGTATGCTAATTACAGCGTAGCCACCACGCTAACACGGCTTTCCCGTTAATCTAACCCTTTATATATATAAATTAATTTTTCTTTCATTTTCTTCTCAACTCTCTCTTCCTTCTGCCATTTTTCTTCTGCAACCAAGCAAGCAGCGGAAAAAGAAAAAAAAAAGTGTTCACTCTTTCCGGGAATTAGTTTTCTTTGTTTCACTTTTCTGCAATTTTAAATTTAGTTTTCATTTCTTAGATCCGATAATGGCGACTACGACGTCGTATTGGTGTTACCGATGTAGCCGATTCATCCGGATTTTTAACCAGGATCCGATCACTTGCCCCGGTTGCGACGGTGGATTCATAGAGGAGGTTGAAAACTCGGCGCAAGCAGCGCGTGCAATCAACGGGGAGGGTCGTCGCGTTGGTAGCAACAGATTCCCCGCAGCCGCGATGTATACTAGCAATACTCCTTATACAACTATCCTCCGTCGTAGCCGTCGTAACGGCGGTGATCGTTCTCCGTTCAATCCCGTTATTGTTTTACGAGGTGGAACTGGAGCTTCAACATCTTCCACAGCCTCCCCCTCCTCTGTCTCCGGCGAAAATTCTAATGTTGAACAGAGCGGCAGAGGGTTTGAGCTTTACTACGATGACGGTGGAGCTTCGGGTCTTCGGCCGTTGCCACCGAGTATGTCGGAGTTTCTGTTAGGTTCGGGGTTTGACCGATTGATTGACCAGTTATCGCAAATGGAAATCCAAAACATCGGGCGTTATGAGCAACCGCCGGCGTCGAAAGCGGCGGTGGAAGCAATGCCGACGGTGGAGATAGACGAAAGCCATATTTGCGACGAGTTGTGCTGCGCAGTTTGCAAGGAGCAATTCGAGTTGGGAACCAAAGTTCGAAACATGCCTTGCAATCACTTGTACCATTCGAACTGTATACTCCCGTGGCTACAGCTACGAAATTCATGCCCAGTTTGCCGCCACGAATTGCCCGCAGCCGAAGGTGAAGAAGGGAACGAAAGCAGTGGCGGGAATTTAAACTCGTCGGAGGAAGTTCCGGTGGGGTTGACTATTTGGAGGTTACCAGGTGGAGGGTTCGCGGTGGGGAGGTTCTCGGGAGGAAGAAGAGGAGGTGGAGGAGCAGGAGAGAATAGAGAGTTTCCGGTTGTCTATACAGAGATGGACGGTGGTTTCAGCGGCGGTGGGTTGCCTCGGAGGGTTTCATGGAGGAGTAGGGGGAATAGAGGGAGGGAAAGAGGTGGGTTTTTCGAAAGGATTTTTGGGAGTTTGTTTGGGTGTTTCCGTGGGTCAAATCCTTCTTCATCATCTTCAAGGTTGGATTCCAGAATAAATAGAAACAGTCGATCCCTTTTGCTTTTTAGTGCTTCTTCTTCAAGGAGAAGAAGAGGTTGGGCTGTTGAAGTTGATAGTGGAAGAAGAAGATGGTAATAAGATGAAGAAAATCCTCAAAAAAATCATTGTAAATACTAAGAGCAAGAAAAATGATGAAATGGGGATTTTCCAGTTTTTCTCAATTCACAAATTCTGTCAAGAATGGATAAATTTTGTGAACTTTGAGGGAAAAGTTCAGACTCTGATACTATAAGAACTTAAAGGAGGGGAAAAGAAGAAAACTGAAATGGAAACATGGAGCAAAGAAGCTAGAAGGTGCCCTTTTGTGCTCAGTTTAATTTCTATTTTTGCTCTTTTCTTCATTATTTGTAATTTGTATCTTTGATTCTTTTTTTAGCAAAAGCCAATCTTAGCATAAATTTTTAATGTGGTGATATGAATGAATAACACCATTTGTTCCACATATTGGTTAATTTTAGATTGGATGCTTTCTGCAAATGTCTTGATTCTTTGAATCTTTTCTGAGCTTTTGTCAGCCCTTACCAATTATAGTAAGTTAATCACTTGACAATGCCTTTGAGTTTGGGTTGCAGGACATCTATGACTATGAAAATGAAAAAAAAAATATGTCAGCTTTGGGAAAGAAATTGAAATGCTGTTCAAGTTCATTACTTTCTTTATTGAACTAGATAATCAAATGACTTTCTGAATCCAGAAATGAATTAAATTGGTGGAAAATGGGAATTGATTTTTGATGTGGTAATCAGAATGAATAACACCATTTGTTCCACATGTTTGCTCTTTCTAGATTGGATGCTTACTGTAAATGTTTAGATTCTGTCAGCTTTCCATGTTAATAATTTCTTGCCAGTGCCTTTGAGTCTGGGTTGCAGGACATCAATGACTTCCTTCCCTTTCATGGTGTTAAGTATATGTCAGCATTGACACTTTTTTGTTGCCAGAAATGAATCAAAATGGTAGGAAAATGATGTTATCAGACAATTCTTTGGATTATTATGAGTTGATTTCTGATTAAAAATGAGCTGTTTTTTTGGTCTCTCTGATATTAAATATCCATCACTGCATCATATAGGCAATGGGATAAGCAAGTGGCTGATGAGCAATTGCCCAAACAATTGGAAATGTTTTGCTCAATAATTATGAGTCCATTGCAGGTTGTTTATGTGTGTGGGCTCTTAAAAGTATTAGTAAGAACAAATTGCAAAGCTGTATAAAAGATCTGAGTGAGACCAGAGAATCAATCAGGGTCACATAATCCATGGCTTAACTGTAATGTTTTCACTGCATAGCTTGATTCTGTCTATTATTATCTTTTTTTCTATACTATATAGATGATGACAAGTTGACATTATGGTCAAACAACCAATTCATTGGAAGCATGAAAGTTAAATTATTGCACATGGAAAAGATGTACTGCAACTTACTTCCTCAATTTTGCATATTATTGGCTTTATTGCTGCTTTTGCCAACCAACAATAATACAATTCTTTGTCAGAAAGACATGAGACATGGGATTTCATATGTTAACATATAAACTTGTCTTTAAGATGATCTTAGGGAAGGTTAAAAAACCCAATAATTCTAATCCGAAAACTCGAAGTTGTCAGGATTTGAATCTTGATCACCGGAACGAAAACGAACTTTATAAGAAGTGCTTTTCCAATTTCTTCAAACTACATCCTTATAAGTCAATAAAATATCTTGAAGTAATATATGGAATAGGATTTGATTCAAAGAAGTGATCCTTAAGCTGCGGATAGTAGCAACTTAGACGGAATAGAATAGTGTATATTTGATGAGTAAGTATTTTATGAAGTTACAAGGAAGATATTTTATGAGTGTCTAAATGGATTGGCAGCTGTCACCAACCAAGAAGAAAAAAGAAAAGAAAAATGCCTAATTTTTTTTCTTTTATTGCCTCATGATAGTGATGCAGCATTTTGGTTGTTAGTATGTGGGAAGATATGGGTTTATTCTCATTTGATTTTTGGTGTTGAATTGATGGTAATATAATATTATAAGTTTGATAATCAAAATTTTTGCTTACAAAGCTGTAAACATAAAGTCAATGGAAGAATTAGAAATTTTGCAATGAATAAAATCAGATTAAACTCTCTTTCATAGTGGGTCTTGATGACACTTTTGGGCCCTTGAGCTCTTTTTGGAAGTTTTGGTGAAAGATTCATCCAATATATGTATGGATTCCCAACCAATGGTCCAATGCTTAAAGTGTTCTAGGGGCTTCTTCATATATATAAGACAATGGATCATTTTCCTTTGGTTTTTTCTCTCTGATTTTCCCTCAAGTTTTTGTTGTTTTCTTAGGTGCGTTTGGCATTATTTTTGTTTTCTGTTTTCTGTTGCCAATTTTCTGTTTTTAGAAACATAAGAGTGAAAACATGTTTGGTAGACTGTTTCTGTTTTCAAAAATTTTGGAAACAGAATCAGTGTTTTGGAAAAAGGTGGAAGCAAGAATTTTGTGGTTTCATATTTTTCCAAAACACTTTCAAAACACAGAAACACATTGATGAACAGTATCAGAAATGCTTTTTCACCAATATTTTTTAGTTTTTTATTTAAAAACATGCAACAAAATTGTATATATCCAAACATGTTTTTATTTTCAAAAATTGACAGCGTAACAAAAACAAAACGAAAACTAAAACAAAAACAAAAAAAACAGAGAAACGAAAACGATACCAAACAACTTTCAACATTTTGGGATTTGTGTTCTTAATTGCAAGCAAAGGTAGACCCTCCCTTGGCCCAAATACAATGGGTTTTTTTTCAGAGTCCAATTCTTCTTCAATATAACCCAAATTGAAATAAGCCCAATTCATCCATGGCTAGCTTGTTTGAATATAGTCCAAAACTAGGCACTAGCTTGTTTGATTGTTTGAAACCTAGTAGGGGCGTAAAAACTAAAAAGCTTGAATATTGGGAAATGTATTTATACATAGATAGATATAGAATTTGAAATGATTAGTGCAAAAAAAATAAAAATATTTGAAATGAACTATTTAAGGTTGGATGCATGTAGATTAATTTTCAACAAATAGTAAATGAACATTCTTGTCATGGAGAAAGTGAGGGAAAAGTAACTCAACTTTTAGAGATTGTCATTTGTCAAGCATGCCAAATTTCCAATAGTGTATTCACTAAAATTCTCCATAGTTCCAATTATCATGCTTCAATCAAGTCTTTTCAATATTGGAAAAAACATCTCCATAGTAGATACAATACATTTTCATTTTTTTTAAAAAAATATTAAACTTGAGTAATGCAATGTGAAATTGGCGTACTCAAATCATTAAACTTACATTTCTCGTGTAAGAGTGGGTTTCAATTTAGATTTCTCTTCTTAAAAAGAATTAAAATTGAATTACAGTCCTATTTTCATTTTATACCAAAAAAAAAGTAAAGGGTATTCTTTTGCATTTCAACGAAGAAATGACATTTGAATGATTCTCTTATCTCATCTTTAGGCAATGTTTTCTTGTCCCAAATTTATAAGAAATTGGGCCAAATTGGGTTTCTTTCACCTCAATCAACTTCCTCAAATTGCATGCAAAAGAATGACTATTGATCGAAATTTTGGTCGCTTTGGGAACTTTATCCTTAGGGAGACAAGAATGAAATAAAAATCAACAAAAACAACTAAAAAAGTGTAACTTAAAACTATACAATGACATATCCACTTGGAGAATTATTATTGTAACTATAGAGGAATGCACATATTCAAGCATAATATGCCCATCTAATTGGCACTTTGGAAAGACTAGAAAAGAGGCTAAAATTGACATGATTGAAACATAACGCAAACATTCAAAAGGAAAATACACCTCACTCAATTATGCCATTCAAACGTCGCTTGTGAGAAAGTTGAAAGCCGAGAGCAAAGATTCGATCTTTAATCAATAATAATATTCATATCAAATAACACATCTTTTCTTTTATGTATAAGCTTTTCGATATCCAATAGTGATCACATTGATTTAGAGTTTAGTAGCATTGGATTTCAAACCAGAAAAAGCTCTTCAGCGTCATGCATACTTCTTTTTCTTATTGTCTTAATAGACAATTTGGTTACTGAATTTATAAGAAATAGACAAATTAACTCTTAAACTTCCAAAATTGTTAATTACACATCTGAAGAACTTGTAAAAAATGGACAATTTAACCCTTTTTTAATGAAAATTGGTTCGATTCCACTAACAAATTGGAAGGAAATCTTTCCATTTTGGATGAAGATCGGTATGGCTCCGATAATTATTCCATCCAAATTTTGTCCAGTTGTTAACGGAATCATACCAATTTTCGTCTAAAAGGGTTAAATTGTCCATTTTTTACAGGTTCGGATGTGTAATTGATAATTTTGGAAGTTAAAAGACTAATTTATACAATTCTTACAATTTTAGGGGTCAAAATGTCTATTCAACCTTTTCTTATTATACGAAAAGTTAGCCCAAAGTACTAAGGCTAAACTAGACCTGTTCATGGATCGGGCCGGGTTCGGGCCGGGCCTAGTCTTGAGATTAAGGCCATTAGTGTTGCCTAAGCCCAGCCCATTTATAAAACGAGCCTCTAACTTTTATCCAAGCCCGGCCCATTTATCAAATACTTAGACCAGGGCCCGTCCAAAAGCCCTTTAATATTTTTTAATATTTATTTTAAAAATTAAATTATATTAATTAATTATATAAATATAATTGTAAATATAAAATATGATATATACTACCTATAACATACTATTCTCATTGATAATATGATTTTCTACATATATTATTCATATTTTTCTTATTTAGCATACGGTGTACGTATAAATTATATTTAATATATATTATATAACAACAAATAAAAAATAAAAACAAGTATATTTCCTTAATTGGGGCAGGCCTGGGCTGAGCTTTGGTTTTTGCTCTTATACCCAAGCTCGGCCCATTTAATAAACGGGCTTGAATATTTTTGTCCAAACCCATTCAATGGGCTTAAAATTCTTGTCCAAGTCCTTTAAAATATCGGGCGGGTTTACGGGTTTGGACAGGTAGCCCAGCCCTTGAACAGCTCTGAACTAAACCAGTGGTTTTGTTTTTTTTTTTTTTTGGGCTATTGGGAGAAAACCGGGATCTTTCTACTATATAAGGTATAAGACTAGCAAGCAGCTTTGGGTCTAAATTGGAATAAGACCTACCCCATAAAAGTTTACTCGTGCCCATCATTTTTAATAATAGCTAGACCAAGCTGGTTTTACAAGTTTCAAAAAACCTAAGACGACCTAAGTTGAGGATATAAAATAAATCTTACAAATAATAATGGAGGTTAGAGACTTACAGCAGACAAATTAGTTGGTCCGGAAGGGATTGGTTTATAGATTATAGAATTTATAGTTAGCTAGCAACTACTATGGTATAGAATTGCCCCTTCTTTTTTTTTCCTTGTAGCCTTCAAGTTTGAGGCATAATTATGAGCAAATTTAAAAGGAAAAACAAGCTATATTTGAATTTGAAGATAAGATTTATATTGCCAACAATTGCTTTATTGTCACAAGCATAATTAAACAGTTCATCATATCGTCTTAAAGAGTTAGATATCTTGCAAGTTTTGATGTTCGAGTCTCTATTCGGTAGAACGAGTCTCTATTCTTGCATTACCTTCAAGTATAGTTCGATCTGTTGTGTCAAAAGAAAATTGTCTTGAATACAAAAATAATTATATGATCAATATCGTTAGTTCGAGTGCATTAATTTAGTATTATCCGATTAATGTCCATTATAATCAAATGGTTATATAAAATCAAGAAATTGTAATGAAATGATAATGATTGATGTACTAAACCCAAATAATGCACAACAATGAAGCAAAAGTCTAAAATTGATTACAACGTTAACAGTATATATTCGATCCCTATTCTTGCCCATGCTTGACATGCCATTTAACAAATCCATAAAGCTTCTAGAAAATGAAACAATTTAGCTAACATATTGCCAAGTTTATACAAGAATATTTAGCAACCTTTTTAAAAAAATGCAAACTACTTAATTATAGATAAACCTGAATTCGAGACAACCCATGCTAATGCAAATTGCAAAATATAACAAGAAAACAAATGTTTTCCCAATGCTATCTCTAACAACCAAAACTTGATTAATTGCTCTAAATCTAATCCATGGTTTTGGAATTTTTTATGATTAGCATGCAAAATAATGGAGCTTTAAACAATTTCTAGCTCAAATCAAGACATAAGCTAGAGAATAATCGATTGAGAATGTGAAAAATATAAGGTAATGGACCCATGTTTGGTGGTTGGAAAATTAATATATTTTACCTTTTCCTAAAGTTCTCATTAATTTGATTTAAAAATAGAAATGAAGGCAAGAAAGGAAGAAAAAAAAGAAATCAAATAGACCATCATGGTGTATAATCTTTGTCAAAAAGGTCAACATTGATCAAAACTGACGTGGGAAGATTTGATTGAACATAATCTTTGTATGATTGGGTCATTAAATACTACAAAAAATTAATTAATTTCTCAATTAATATATTGGGATTATGTGTCTCCGCTACACTAACAAGTAACAACTAAATTTTTTAATTAAAGAAATGAAAATGAGAGTGGGGTCTTAATTAAATTTTGTATAAAGGAAAACGCGGTTGGGAATTTTGGCTAAAGAATCAAATTCAAGTCACACTTTGCATTGCATGAATTAATATGAACCTTACCTTCTCTCTTTTCTTTTTCTTGGTGAGACTTTGATTGTGAAAGCATACCCAATTCTTTTGTTTTGTTTTGTTTGACTTCTAACTATCTTTTTCCCATTTGTTTAAGCAAGCTACATATAATGCCTGCATGCAAGGCATATTGAAAACCATCCATTTAGATTTTATATTGTAATCCTTTCCTTAAAATAACAAAATGGTATCAAGCTTTATTTTTTTCCCTTTTTTCAATTCGAAAGAATAATTATCACATAATTCTTTAGTCTAATGATTAGATGCATATAAGATAGTATATAATTGCCCCATGCTATAATACTTCATTTTGTTTGATTTGGCAAAGGGAGAATTGTGAAACGTATTTTTCAGGTACGTTTATTATACACAGAGGCGGATCTTGAGGGGTCAATTTGAATAAAAATATTTTTCGGGGGGGTAATTTTTAAATTCCTTAATGCTTAATTTTTTTTTTTGGGGGGGTGGGGGGTTGGGGGGGCAATGTAAGCCTACGATCCTCCCCTGATTATACATCAATCATTGAGTCAAATGTTTGAATATGAACCGTATATATATACATGTTTAAAGGAAAGGTGGGGAACTATTTCATTGGCGATGATTATGAATGCAGTCACCATCTTAATCTAGCTATGGACAACTAATAATAACGAAATAATTGGAAGTGCGTAAGTAAAAATGGATGGATTGCAATAAGACATTTGGCTTTTGGGTGGATGGAAAGAAAATTAGCTTTGAATTTGATCCAAAAAAAAATTGTATAATTTCAAAATATGGACAAGAGAGACAATTGAAACATATAGTTTATACTAGGTGCCATTAGACAAAATTGTCTTTTGCACACCTAAAAAAAATGTCTTTTTATTGAGAAAACGTGTAGCATAAATGGTGAAAGACAAATTTTGTCGTAAATATTCGACGTATGATAGATTATGAAAGATTTATGTGTGTTTGCCAGCACTTGTAATTAATGCAAATTTCGGACTTTAATATGTATTGTTCTAAAAATTGGGTTTGTTAGAAGCTTTTTTCGTTATAGATTTTGATTTTGGAGAAGAAAGCACAATATATATTTTTACATTAGAATAATAATTAATTCATAGACATTTTGGGCAAAAATGAGTCAAATGAGCCGTACCCAAACAGTGTAGAAAAGAAGAGAAAATTATTATAGAAATGAAAAAGAGAAACAAACCCAATTTATTATGTTTTGAAGAAAATCCTATGTTTTTCTCGTTAACATTTTTCAAAAGCAATCAATTCACTATAAATTTTGTAGCAAAAAGAGTTCATCTTTCGTGCCATGATAGATGGAGTTTGATTGTTATGTGAAATATATACTTGAAAAGATTTCAATGTCAAACCATATTAAATTTGCAAGTTTGATCCTATTTCATATCGATTTATTAATTCTATTGTTAGTTTTTTTCCTCCAAAACCACCAATTAATTCGGAGTTAAAGTTGAGAAGAAGGTCTTTTTTATGTCTATTATTTTCTTATGGTTACTTATCTCTAAAGAATGACATTCCCATGAATTTCTCGGTACCAAAAAAAAAAAAGAATGACATTCCCCAATTCCCACAACCATGAGGGACTCCTATCAAAATATTATGTTCAAGTCCATGCCTCTCAACCTTGAGGACAATGTCTATTATTTTTACATTATCGAGTTTTTTGGATATTGAATTTCTTCTATTTGACCGAACAGATGCTAATGTTTATTAATTGGTCTTGTAAATGATGAATTTGTTATAATCTAGCTAAATTGGATTAAAAATTGATCAATAATTTGATGATTGTTTTTTATGTGAACATGTTTTTTTGCTACATGTGAACATGTAATTAAATGATAGACTACATAAAGGGACGTAGCCTTCTCCCATCCCTAAATCGACCTTGTCCGTCCGAGGATTTGAACCTAAAACCTCTTATTGCAGACTCAAGTTATTAACAACTGGTTGTCCCCTTGTCCTCCCATCCCCCTTTAATTGTAATGTTCTCCAATGTACCAAAAAAAATAGTCTGAATTACAAACACCGGGGTAAAGCCCCGTACCACACATATATAGCTAGCAAACATATTACAATTAAATTTAACTAAACTATGTCTATGAGCACAAATATTAGTTTCCCCTTTCATGTGAAATTTTAACTAACAAAGCAGCACAAAACCCACTGGCATTGAATATAGTGAGGGTTGAACCTGAAACTTCAGGATTCAGGAGCATGCACGTTACCATTAAGTCAAATGCATCTTGATGATTGTAATTTCTAACCCCAAAATTAATTAAAATATATTTTCGTTTGGGTTTTATCATATACAATATATTTAATTTTTATTTAATTATTACTACGAATGAATTTTGTGAATTAATTAAGTTATTAGATTGTTTCCCTAATTTGCTATGTATGTTTTCTACTT
The DNA here is from genome assembly GCA_001974825.2 of Corchorus olitorius. Taxonomy (NCBI): domain Eukaryota; kingdom Viridiplantae; phylum Streptophyta; class Magnoliopsida; order Malvales; family Malvaceae; genus Corchorus; species Corchorus olitorius. Next base: position 72,182 of record AWUE01015557.1, on the reverse strand, counting down.
AGTGCTTGAAATAAAATGTTTTATCAATCAAAACCGAAACAATAATTAAAAAATTGCCTATGAAGGGTGATTGCATGACGAATTGGAACCATTCGTAGTAATATATTTGGCTGCTTTCTCCACCACCAAAGACCAATGTCTGCCGAAAGTTTTCTTCAACCCTACCAGCTTTCTTTAATTGAGTGTCATTATCAAAAATTAATTACTCACTTAATAAATAATAATTCCTCCCAAAAAAAGGTCAAGAAATTAAATAAATGTTTTCTCATTTTCTAGGGTTAAATAGTAGTATTTTCTTACTTAATTTGGTGGGTTCCTGGATTCTTCTTCTTCCTCCTTGATTCCTATAAAAATTACCAACTTTTTGTCCCCAGTTTCACCTCCCAGACAACACTTTCTAAAAGGGCATGTCGGTTTATTGAAGATTGAAATTAAAAAATATAAAGAAGAGAAAAACCTTGCCTCCATGTCCATGCACAATCTATAAACCTACTTCAACTATATGGTTTCTAGCTATGAATCTTCCAATTTTTTTTTCTCGTTCAAAAATTAACTAGTAATTATTTATTACTATAACAAAACCTTATCCTTTTAATTAATCAAATCAATAATAAAGTTTTTAATTTGTGTATAACAACTCTCCATTATAAGTCAACTCCTACCGTCAATAAATCTAATCTAAGATCACTTCAGCTTAAAATATATTCAGCTGGTATAAAATTAACTAGATAAGATATGCATCTCACAATATTTCCCTAGTAGCAATCTTCAAGCACAATTAGTAGGGAGTTAAGGTTAAGATTCGAATTAATCTAAAATCACTATAGTTAAGATGAACGACGTGCTAAGAATAATTAAGAAATTATTAGGTGAAATTGATCTATCATGTCATTTATTGAACAGTCACTAATATGATGACAAGTTAGAGATTTTCTAATACCCTATTCAAATGAAATTTAAATTTTGGAATCTTAATTACCATTTACACATATTGTTTATTTTAAAAGAAGGCTTAAACTTTTTTTTGAGGGAAAAAGAAGGCTTAAACTTGAACTAAGATATTTGTGGCTAAATGTTAAGAGTTAATTTGGTATGGTATAATTTTAGTGGTTGATTCTATAGTTAACCGAGTAATACTACTTGCCCCGCCTAATTCTACCGTCTGAAGTAGAGAAATGATGTCTGCTCCGCCTGTCTTACTGCCAAAAATATATCTCGCCTCTCTTTTGTCTTTTTTTTCCCTTTTTTCATTCTTCTTATTAATTTCATTTTTAAGAGTATTATGAAATTAAAGGTTTTCTTTATAGAGTTTTAGAAATAAAATATAAAACTAATTTCATTAAGTGTAGCCCCAAATTAAAATTTTATTTTTGTTTTAAGAGTAAATTTCAAAATTAATAATTTATTGTTATAGGGTTTTAGAAATAAAATACAAAACTAATTTCACTAAGTTTAGCTCCAAATTAAAATTTTATTTGTATTGTAAGGGTAAATTCCATAATTAACAACTTATTGTTATAGGGTTTTTAGAAATAAAATATATAACTAATTCACTAAGTTTAGTCCAAATTAAAATTAAAATTTTATTTTATATAAGGGTTAGAAAAATTAAGATTTATAAAAGATGTGTTGGGACCAGTAAAGTGATAACATGTAGCCTGACGTATGATGAACCCGTCAGGAGGGAGCCTCTTGCTCATGTAGCAAAATTCTCTAATACCCGTGGCATTGAAAAAAATTAACATAATTTCTAAAATCTTATTCAATAATACCCTAAAATTAAAGGAGTTACCCTGCAAACTCTCTTGGTTTGGAACTAGGCTAAACCTGAAATTAATTTATTATCTTAATTAATAGATGGGATAATTAGTAGAACGGTCTAATTAATAATTTCTTTTCTTTTTCGCAAAAGGATAACCTTTAATTCAACAAAAAAAATATTTAAGATGGAAGATATCATGCTAATTATTTCATATGATTTCATTTACAAGTACATTATATTAGATCTCTAACATATCGAGTAATTACTGCATTATTATTAGATCTGATTAATCCAAAATCAAGTCACATAATTATGAAATCGAGTCGACAGTTGTTAAAATTCCTCATAATTCATACTACCTCGCTTATAAATGTTTTTGAAAGTGATTCAAGTACAAGATCCAAGCACAAGAATTATAAGTTGAAAATTTAAAAACATACAATTTACGAAGTGAAGATTACTTCACCCAACCTTTACTCCAAAGTCGCAACAATAAGCAACAACTTGAGATTTTGATCTTATTTGGTGAAGGATGAAACTTGTAAGAGTAGAAGATTTGAGGAAGCCAGCTATATATAGGATAATATTGAGTCTTTTTCTTCCATAATTGATTGTAATTTGTAATTAAAGAGAAAATTAATTTGATGCTTTTTACAATGAATAATCTTTTTCAAGAAAAAGAAAACATTTAACATATATATCTTAGTATTGTTTTCATCAAATCAAATTCAAGAATAATAATAACATATTTGCCAACAAATTTGATGTAACATTTTGTTATTCTAAATTTTAAAGCTAGCACATCCCAATATATATTATTATATAATAATTACTACATTTTTTCATACAAACATCTCGATAATATATATAATAATTAAAATGAATCATAATTAATCAAAAATTAAGTTCATATTACTACAATAGAGTACATTTTTTGTTACATTAATCTATATTTGGATCAATAATTTTGCAATGTAGTAATTGGATTTATGTAAATCTAAGATTTTTGGAGAGTAATATTATTATTTTCCCTATGTACGCAGCCAGACAAAAGGCTCATAAATCTATATGATCATATGTCAAAATCATACACAAAACACTATAAGTGTGCTGTATTCCATATTTCTTTAATCCCCACTTTTTCCAGTACAAACCAGGCAACTCCTGCAAAACCCATTTGAACAAATTATATAAAAATGTACAGTTCTATTATTATTACCACTAAAATCAAATTACTAGTTTACATAGAAAAAATAATTTAAACCCCTTGTTTTATTCCACCTAGTTGACATAGTTAAACTTGGAAAATAAAAAATACAGTACATTATGACTTAGATATGTTATATAAATAAGTGAGATAAGATTTGGGAAATCTACCAAACCAAAAATAAAAATATATAGCACATATATATATGACAAATTATACAATATACCGGCGGTGGAGTTTAGCAGACTACATAAGCGGATCCTGGAGGGTGATATGTGTTTTCTAGGGGCTAAATTTAAATATTTAAAACTTAATTAATTCAAAAATTGGACATATGTCAACTTCACAACCTGCTTGTGTAGTCCAAAATTTACACTACCGGTATATCAAATAATTACCTATATATATATTCTATTTTGTTTTATCTTTGTTTGTTATTTTATTTTGTAATTTTTGCTTCGAATATTTTGATGTAAAGTGGTAACTACCATCATGATCATCTTTTCAACCTCATCCATGAGTCTCCTATTAAAAATTTTTGTCATTATATAGTTAAAATAAGAAAACAACAATCAATTCATCATCACCAATAATAATTTTAGTAATGGTTGCCTTTCTTTTGTTTTCTTAAAAAAGAAACTACTAATTACAAAAGTTTTTTTTAACTAATTATACATAAAACCTTTATTTTTGAATGCCCCTTGGCCCTTGCATCCTTATTCCTTGATTAAAGATTAGTTAATTTTTCATATATGGTAACTTCTTTTCTCAAAATTTTTGAACTTCTTTTTTTTTCCCCCTTCCACTCAACTGATTATTGCTATAAATATAAAATTCTACTAGTAAAAATAGGGAAACCAAATGTGTATATATAAACTTTCAATATTAATAGTAATTTACTTTTCAATTAAAACCAAAAAAACTATATTAAAAGTATATACTATATATATACATATTTTTTTTTACCAACCATGTGAAAACTGAAAAGAAAGAAAAAAACCAAAAATTGTACGGAATTTCACCTTGAATTACTCTGGTTCTCTCAAGAATTATCAGTAAAACTCTGTACTTTCTAATTTTAAAATTCAAAATATAGTTTTTCTATAAAAAAAAATGGTCATTTGCTACTTTTCCGACACAACCCTAGTACTATTTAAGCAGCCAAAGCCACTCAAAAATCTCCAAACCTTCTTCAAAACCCAACTTTTCACGTACAAAACAAAACATTCAAAAAAAAAAAAATCCCTCAAAACTCAAAATCAATGTCTTCTTCTCACTTTCTTCTTCCCTTCACTATTTTCCTTCTTCTTTTCCATCAAATTTATTCTTCTCCTTCCCAAAAACCACTCGTTTTACCACTCAAAAACACCCTCGGTAGCCGCCCACATGGCCGCGACTCCAAACTTTTCAGCACCTCCGCCGTCGCCGCCAGAGGCGTCTCCGCCGCCGCCGCTGCCACCAACAAGCTTGCTTTCCACCATAACGTTACGTTAACAGTTTCATTATCCGTTGGCTCTCCTCCACAGAATATTACTATGGTCCTCGATACAGGGAGTGAACTCTCTTGGCTTCATTGTAAAAAAACACCCAACTTAAATTCCGTTTTTGTCCCTCAAAATTCCAAATCCTACAAACCAGTCCCTTGCTCTTCACCAATTTGTCGAACCCGTACCCGAGACTTACACATACCCGCTTCCTGCGACCCGAGTAAGCTCTGCCACGTGGCTGTATCTTATGCTGACGCTTCCTCAATTGAAGGAAATCTCGCGTCTGATAATTTAGTGATTGGATCATCTTCACGACCCGGTTTCTTGTTCGGGTGTATGGACTCGGGTTTTAGCTCGACTGCGGAGGAAGATTCGAAAACGACCGGGTTAATGGGTATGAACCGTGGGTCGTTATCATTTGTAAGTCAAATGGGAGTTCCCAAATTCTCTTATTGCATATCGGGTTTTGACTCGTCTGGCGTTTTATTACTTGGGGAGGCTAGGTTCTCGTGGCTGAAAGGGTTAAGCTATACTCCACTAATTACAAAAACCGACCCGTTACCGTATTTTGATCGGGTGGCATATACGGTCCAACTAGAAGGTATTAGAGTTGGGACTAAAATGTTGAATTTACCAAAATCCACCTTTGTACCCGATCATACCGGTGCGGGTCAAACAATGGTTGACTCGGGTACCCAATTCACTTTCTTATTGGGCCCGGTTTATACCGCGTTAAGGAACGAGTTTTTGCAACAAACAAAAGGGGTTTTACGAGTGTACGAGGATTCGAACTTTGTGTTTCAAGGGGCAATGGACTTGTGTTTTCGTGTCGGGGGGACATCTCAGGCGAGTTTTTCGAATTTACCGCGAGTTAGCCTAATGTTCCAAGGGGCCGAGATGAGTGTATCGGGCGACAGGTTATTATATCGGGTACCCGGTATGAACGAGGGGAGTGATTCAGTGTACTGCTTCACATTTGGGAACTCTGACTTATTAGGGATTGAAGCGTTTGTGATTGGGAATCATCATCAGCAAAACGTGTGGATGGAATTTGATCTTGTGAAATCAAGGGTTGGATTTGCAGAGATTAGGTGTGATGTTGCTCGTCAACGGCTAGGGATGGGCCTTTAAGAAAAGATTGGGGTCCACCCAATGATGTAAATGGGGAGGGATGGGATTTTTAGGGCTTATAAATGGAGCCCAAATTGTCCAATCCATGGCCCACCTTTGTTTATAGAGGTGGACCATTGATCGGACAATGTATGGTCTTGATTGAAAAATACATGGGATTTTTGTATATTGTAAATGATTTTCTTCTTATTGAATTGTGATTCTCTCTCTTTTGATTTTTTATTTCTCAATAATTTTGATTCTGTTTGAATCTCTTGAGTTAGGTTGGGTGCGATTTTAGGTGAAAGGAATCCTCGTGTGCAAATTAATATAAGCGCAACATTCAAACATTTTGTCCATAGTTTGTTCATAAGTTATGTTTTAGAGTTTAGTCTCCTAGTATAAAAGAAACAATTTAGATATCGTCAGATCGTGATCTCAAATATAAGAACGAATTCGAGATATTCGATAGTTGTATTGGCTTTTGATTAATTTAATATTGAACTGCATCAGATCTAACGAAGGAAATTCTCTGATCTCATAATATATTTAAGATCAAAAATTTGGTTTCGATTTTTAAGACTGGAATCAAACATATTTCATAGCTTGTGCTTAAAAGAAAATGAGTAGAGTTTTTTTTTCTAGAAATAAACTTTTTTTATTAATGAGATTGGGATCACAAACGCCACTACATGATTAACTATATTACCGAAACGCTAATCTATGAGCCAACAAACCCCTTCCCCGACAAATACAATTGAAATCTCATAACATCTATTCTTGAATCTAGAAACTAGAAACTATACCTATCTACCAACCAAATAAACAAACAAACAGATTACAAATTAAACTCACATTCCGTGAGAGTTGAATTCAAGATCTCATGGTCCAGGTATGAGTAGAGATCTTAAGTTTGAACCGCACTACTATATCAATATTTCTTGAACCAAATGAGGAAAACATTTATAATCATCATGCATTTAATTAAATCATAATCTCTAATTTGAGACATGGGGAGTGTTGATGATCATGGAGCTGCAGCACATTGAATAATCATCCAATAGTTTTGGACTTTTTCAAAGATTTTTTATTTTGTTCTGATTTGATTATTCAAACTCAGAGTCAACAGTAAAAAAAGTTGCTAGGAACTCCAGGCTGGCAAATATGAAAGCCGCCAAATGGCAAGAGGACCAAAGCCATTGTCAAGTCCACCATTGGGGTAGTGGGCTGGTGGCCTAAGACTTCTACTCACTTTAGCTAGTGATGACAGCTTCCATGATTAAATTAAGAAAAATAATTAAAACCAAGAACTTTCTTTTTCCCATTTCCTAATTTCTTCTCTTTTTTGCTTTCCTTTGTTTTCAAAACCGGATCGGATCGGCCGGTCGGACCAGTTTAACCGGGAACCGATGACATGTCCGGTCCTTAAAGGTGTGGGAATCGCGGTTAGTCAATATGATCAATAATCGGGTAAAAATCGGTTGGACCGGCGGTTGGATCGGGTTCTGACCGGATAGAACCGGTTTGATAGTTGAAACTTTTGAAAATTTTTTTGAAGGTGGTGAGTTTTGAACCCACAACCTTGTGAGTAACAAAAAACACACTTAAGCCACTACACCAAATGCTTTTATGTGATATATATATACCTTATATAATATTTAAAAGGTAAAATGTCAACAATTTCCATAAAATGGTCGTATTAGACCGGACTGACGGTTGAATCGGTCGGACCGGTCAAACCGCCGACCAGAATCATCACCGATTCCGTTGATGGTCCGGTTTCAAAAAACCTGCTTTCCTTGGTTGTTTTTTTAGCAAAAATAACTAAATCTTTTAATTTCCTTTTGAGATTTCGTGACAGAGTTTTTCTTCTAAAATAAGGTTAGTAGAAATAATGGGTGAGTTGCCGACAATAAGCAAAATTTTTCCATTAATCTAGAATCGTTTTAGAATTATTATGTAGGGAATATGATTATGTTGGTTCAGAACATTTTTCACGAGAAAAAAATACTCATTACTGTAATTGATCATTCATAGATGTATGGACCGACCATAATTAAGTTCAATCGACAATTGAATCAAAAAATTGTAATTGAATTTTGTTAAATGATACTCTATTTGTCCTTGAATATAATCGCCTGGAAATTTTATTTGTCTCAATTTATAAGTCTTATTATCAAACCCAATGCAACATTCATTACTTTTTATCAAGATTACTCTTACAAGTTTATAAGATTTTGATCCTAACAAACTTTTTTAATTTTGATGATATAATTTAGGAGGACTTGAATGTGAAAAAAAATAAAGTACTATTAATATTTTAAGGCAAATACTATGGTGCAAATAGTTAATTATGTTCTATGGATGCATTCTTTTAGTTCTAGACTCCTAGTCATTGGATATTAAACAATCCAACTTGTTTTGGCTAAGATTGTTCACAGGACTTTTTAGTGTTTTTTTGGTTCCACTCCCAGGATTGCTTTCTTTGCTTGAACGAGATGATTATGGTGTTGTTGTTCGAAGAACTTAGTTGACATCTTATGTAAAAAAAAAAAAAAATCATTTCAACTTGTTTAATTGGATAAGAAATGTTCTTAACTGGTTTAAAAAGCTTATTTAACCTATTTAAAAACTTGTATAACATTTAGAATCAGTTGTATAAGTTTTTAAACTGGTTAAACAAATTTTTAAATATGTTAAATAAGTTAAAAAATGTTTAATTTCCAAGAGATGTAACTAAATTTCTCAAAAAGAAAAAAGAGATGTAACTAAAAAAGCATCCAATGGCCATAATCAACTATTTTCACCTATTTACACCAAAGAAAGACACCATATTTTAATATTATCCGATAAACTGTTATAGTTGATTTAATCAATGGAAGCAAGAATCGATCACTCTATCTATAATAATTAATTAAATTTGATTTATAAATCGTTGTTATAAACTACTTCTATAAATAAAGTGTTACTATAAAATACTATTCCCCAGTCCCATATTATATGTCCCTTTTGGATCAAAATTTTCTAATTTTGATATTTAATTATAAAAAAATTATATAAAAATAAAGTTTAAAAAACCATGTTTTAATTAAGTTAAGTGTTAAACTTTTGAAAACATATTTCTCGAAAATTTGATTGTATATAAATTTTTTTAACTAAAGATCAAAGATAAAATTAATTTGACTCAAAAGAAACAGATAATATATGACGGAAGGAGGACGAAAGGAGTACTAGTATCAAGTGAGCCACAAAATTTTTTAAAATTTCTTGTTGAGTTACATTATTCCATCATCCAACTTCAATTTCATTTGGTGGTCAAAAAAGTTAGATATAATTAAAGTTGTCATAACATAATTAGTTCTAACATTTGTTTTTCCTTTCCTAATGTAAAGTAGACTGTGTTTTTTGAGGAGGAGGCTACTATCGGCTACTTTCCAGTTTTTGCGAGGTAGTGTGGACCCTACTTATCGAAAGCTATCGATCCCATTTCGAGAAAGCACGTGTACATACTTCCAATTATATGAATCACAATTTAATTAGTAAGTCAAAATCATATGTCGACACGTGTGGGGAATATGTAGGACCCACCTCAGTTAAACCCTCCCTCACTTTTTATTTTCCTTAAATAAATAAATAAAATAAAAATTAAGTCAGCAGAGATGGACAGATAATATTCTTCTGCCCCGGCTGTCACCTTATCCATTTCTGACAGTGCCTTGTTTGGCTTTTCACCTGTTTTGTCTAAATTTAAATTTGAAACGGTAAAAGGAAAATTAAAAAATTGACACGATTTTTGTGAAAAACAAAGGAGGAAGAAACGACATCGTTTGGGAGTCTTCGTTTTCGTTATGGTTTAGAGCCAGAAGCCGAAAAACTTTTTGCAAGCTGACGAGGAAATGCGTTAGGCAGGAAAAACTGGCCCGACGCGTCCGAGTCAACTCGCTGTTCGATGACTCGTCGGTTTTTTTAATCTTCTTCGTAACGTAACAAAGCCGACGTTTTCTACATTTCTCGAAGGCGACAGCGATCTACGGGACCTTTCCCCTTCCGATCTCTGTAAGTCACGGCTTTCCTCTTTCATTGCTTCATTTCAATCCAATTTTACCGATTATTATTTGACGGTTTTAATCTTTTAATTATGGATCCGTTCAATAAAGATGCTTTCTTTATTTAAGAATTGTAGATTATGGATTTCATGTAATTTTCGTTGGAATTTTGGAATCCACATTTTTTAAATTGGTGATTAGTAATTGTCTGTGAAATCTATTGAAATTGTAATTCTTTCAATTGAATTACATTTAGATAGGATTTTGAGGAGGAATTTTTGAAAGTTTTTAAATTTAACAAAATGCAATGTGAGATTATTGTGCTGACTTTTCTGATTAAATGCTGTTCCTTTTCCTTTTAATATGTGCAGGTTTTTTGAGGAGTTAATAAAATAGGGTTAATTATCTTATCAGGCTGACCAAGATCAGCAAAATTTTGGAACTTTATTTCATGATTATTGCTTGTAGTTGAGCTGGTGAGTTTAAATTGTAGAAGAACCATGAGTTTTGTGTTTCGAGGGACGAGATCAGATTTGGAGAGTGGATTTCCTGGATATATTCCGGAGAGGCGTGTTATGGTATGGTACTATTACTTCACACATTTATCTTTCGATTGTTGTAGTTACAATACCTCATCAGCTATTGGTTGTTTATGAAAATCCATGTGAAGGGTTGTGATTAATGGAATGCTTTTGTTGGCTATACAAGTTGGACCAAAATGGTTTTTAGACTATGGTGTTTAGCCTTGGGATGTTGCAGTTGTTTTTTCAGTTATTTAGATTTTTTTAATCTATATGTTTCTGATGTGAGTTCGATTGTTTGTCAGCGTGTTCATGCAGGACGCCCTGTTAATTCCAACTCTCTTGCATTTCTCGTTACAGGTACTAGTTTCATTAGCTTTTGTTCCTCTTAATTCATACGCATTTCGTTTGATCTGTTGATCACCATTTGTATTCTTGTTTGTTGTGACAGTACTTTTGCTATTCATGATTTTGAACTCACACCAGATGTCACCTAACTTTCTGGTATTTTCCTTCACCGAGTAGTTAAATTTCAGATTGCATATTGTCTATATGGTTTCTTAATGCTGAACTTAAATTTTGAGTTTATGTTAATCCATGCATGTAGCTCTGGCTGGTGCTTGGAGTGTTTTTGATGGCCACAACCTTAAGAATGTATGCCACCTGTCAACAACTTCAAGCTCAGGCACAAGCCCATGCTGCAGCTGCGAGTGGTCTTTTGGGCCATACTGAATTACGGTTGCATATGCCACCGTCAATTGCTCTCGCAACCAGAGGCCGCCTGCAAGGGCTTAGATTGCAACTTGCTCTTCTTGACCGAGAATTTGATGATCTTGGTACGGTTTGAATTGAGGCTTTATTTTACAAGATTTTTATGTTGATGCATAAGTGATTGTGCATGTAAGGAAAATCTTAACATGTGAACAGTTTTTTGTCTTGTAACCCTGCATCCTAACATTCACAACTGTGGCTTGTCACCAGATTATGAAACTTTGAGAGCACTCGATGCGGATAATGTTCCCTCTAGTTCTTCAATGAGTGAGGAAGAGATAAATGCCCTTCCAGTTCACAAGTATAAGGTCTATGCTCCTCAAAGGTGAGTATCAGTTTCTTTTGTGTGTGTGTGTGTGTACGTGATTCAAAAGCATAAAGCTTTCTCCCAATGGATCTTGGAAGTGCACCCATCTTGCTTTTATGATCAGAGGTGTATATGTATAATTGCAGTGATTTTCCTTGAGCTGTCTTATTGAATTAGTGAATGTTAAAAGATTCCTTGAAATGACAGCATGGGGGATATATTTTTTGTCTTCAGTGCTGCACATATGGTCCTAGTCAAGCATATTTGTGCAAAGTTGTGTATATGTGATAGTCTTTACCAGATGTTTTTGTACAACATGCCAATAGTTAATACTCCAGTTCTATGGGGCTAAAAGTTTTGAATGCCAAACAGAGGACTGGCTGATCAGTATTTTTTGTACACTTGCATACATTCAAAGATAAACTTAGAAAGTTGTGTGGAAGTTTATTTATATTTTATTGTTTAATCTTTCTTTCTTCCTTTTTTTGGTTTTGGAAGTTCTTTTTACCTTTAAAGTCATAATCTGATGAGAAGTTGGTATCGTTTACAGCGGTGAATCTTCAATGCAACAAGCGTCATCTTCAAACTCACCTCAGGTATTTATTCTTCTCCACTCCTCTTCTTTACCCCAGCATAATTAACTTAAATAATCAAGAATTCACCTCTGGCTTGGTCTCTTGGTGTCTGGCTACGGTATCTTTTTATTTAATGGGTAGTGTGGAAGGTATAATTTGGTAATTTAATCTATATTTGGCAGAAGAAGCAGGATCCTAATAATGCAGTTGGCAGTATGAAGAGCTCAGATGATGAATTAACCTGCAGTGTTTGCTTGGAGCAAGTTAATGTGGGAGAAACTATCCGCAGTTTACCATGTTTGCACCAGGTTTGTTCCCCCTTTTCCCCCCTTTCATATTTTCCGATTTATCATGAAAGAAACTTCAAATTTGATTGGACAAGAGGCTCCTTGTTACACCCCTAATTTTCTGCCAGAGTAATCTGAATGCATTTTTTCGTGCCCAAAAAAAAAACTGAATGCATTTCAAATTGAAATATGCAGTTATCTTGATTGTCTTTCTGTTTCATATAGCACAATGTCTTACGCAAGTATATGATGAATTCCTGCAGTTTCATGCTAGTTGCATCGACCCATGGCTGCGGCAACAAGGAACATGCCCTGTTTGTAAATTTCGAGCAGGATCGGGGTGGCATGAAACTGGTGGAATTGATGCTTCCTACATGGTTTAATAAAATTTAGAGGCCTGTGCATCAATGTATCTAACAAATTTACCCTCATATACAAGCCATTTGATTAAAATGAAAGGTCCTTTAACTTAATTCTAGAATCGATGTAATCACATGATTGATGACCAGTGATTGTATGATCATCATCTAACATGTCTAATGGCTTATTCTTGATTAGTAATAAAATATTATGTTTTGGATGGCAAATTTTATTTCGCACTTGTCTGGTGAGCTCCTTACAGGTTCAAGACATTGATAACCCAAAATAAGTCCGCATCAATGGAAATATATATCTTTCCTATTGTTGCACGAAGGCTTAAATTATATATTTATCATTGTTGTGCCAAAAACAAAAACAATATGTTTATCATTGAGGGTAGTAGTGACCCTTTGTCAACATTAAAAGTAAGCAGTATCGCCATTTAAAATGGCTAACATCTAAAATCAGCTCAATAGAGAGTACTGATAGAATTATTACTCTTATTCAAATTAGTCTAATTATCGCATAAAATCCTTCTATTAATAAGTGATGAGCAATTCTACTTCGCTTTGCCCTTCCCTTTTCCTTGACCTTTCTTGGCATCTAACTTGGCTTGAATTCGGGCAGCAGCAGCAGCTTTTGCCTCTTCTCTCTTCTTTTTTTCTTCTTCCTTCACAGCAGCAGCAAGTTCCCTCTGCTTCTTCAGCTCTCTGATTTTAAGTAAGAAAGTTTCATTATTCCATGTATTAGTGATGGAGATTGATAAAAAGTTCGGTCAGAACGAGGACATAACATGGTAGATAGAAAAGAATGTGACTTACTCTAGCCTAGCTCTCTCCTCTGAAGCACTACCAAGACTAGAACCTTTCCGTGGCCTGCAGGACAGCAACTCCACCTCGAAAATAAGGGTAGCACTGCATGAAATATTGATCCATAGGAAATTAGAAGGATGTAAAATTATCCAATTTCTAAATTATATATCCAGCATGAAATGGGCTAATGGTATCAAAATGTTGATCATCCTACTCTGCACAAGAGGCCATGAAAAATGCATTGCCAAACAATGGTACTATAAAAACTACCAATTGTTGACTCCCAAAATGCAATTTTCAACGATTAAAAGAAGGCTAGAAGAAACGCATACTTAGGTGGGATATCAGGTGGAGAGCCTGCAGCACCATAGGCATACTCTGGCTTGCAAGTTATTTTTGCCACTTCACCGACCTGTCAAAAACAAATGAAAACTGGTGATGGAGATCTACATCACTCAGAAAACTGCGGCAAGAAAGCATATATTGACCTTCATGGTCTTTAAAGCAATGTCCCAGGCCTGAATGACCGTGCCCTTGCCAAGCTCAAAGGTGAAGACAGAGTTATCTTCATGTGTAGTATCAAAAACTTCACCAGTGTCAGCAAGAGTGCCTTCATAATGGACTGCTCAAACACAAAACAAGCAAAATTTACAAATCAAGAATCAGTGGCCAGTGCCCATTTAAATAATTGGACTAAATATACAAAGATATTTGTCTGTTATGAAATTCATCTAAGGTTTAGTCATAAATGGATTAAGAACTACAAGTCATCATAGTGAATGAATGAAGACACATCACCAACAATTGCATACCATCAACCATAGGAAGGTCCGCAGTAGGAGCAAGTGCACCAGCTTTGGCTCGAGTTATGATCTTCTTGAGAACACCTCCATCGCCAGTCAAATCAATAACTTCTTCCATGGTGTCTAGACTATTTGAAAACCTGATCAAGCAAGAGAAAAAACAAAAAAGAAAACTTTAAGGAATGTTAATGATCAAACAACATCAGGTCAGTGATTTACAAGAATCTAAGGACATGCACACAACTAAAAGCATGAAAAACCTTTATACTGGAAAAACATATAAGTAAAGCAAAACAACTATAAATGCGTTATTACAATACATAAAACTATCTCAATTTCCGGAAGGTCGATTCTTAAGCATGTCTACAAACAAAACAAATTGATAAAACATTACAAAGACCATAACAAATTGTTCTTTTTCCAACAATACAAAGTCAGTTACAACATATTCCTCCACCTTACCCTAAAAATTTAACACCAAAAAGGACACAAATTTTACATAAACCAATTCAAACTCTCAAACAGTGTAACATACAAATTCAACCATTTTCCTTACAATTTCTCTCAAAATTATGAATAAACAGCAAAACCCATAAACCCTACTACCCTCATTTCTTCCCCTACATTACTTTCCCTATCAGTTCTTCAGTTTCCCCATATGAGTAATCACAAACATGCTATATCATTTATAAAAATTAAAAAATAAAAATTCCTTGTAATTTCTCTCTACAATTGTAATAATTAAAAAAATAAAAAGCCTAAATATTTTTTTTTAAAACACCCAATTCCTCAAATGTTTACATCTACTCTGGTTTCATGCAATTGAAAATCAGAGAAAAAAAAATATTTATCTAAATAAATATAATAACAAGTGTGCTTGGACTGACCAGGATCGGAGAGTAGACTGAGAATCCGAAAAGAGAATGAGCGATTGGGTATTCGGGTCGGGTCGACGGCTATATTTCTGGAGCAATCGCCGTCGATTCTGGTGGCCATACAGTCGTCAAAATACAGAGTTGTTTTTTGGATTCCTTTTGGGTTCGGTTAAGTAAAAGGAAAAAAACAAAAATTAAACCGTTTTTTAAGAAATAAAGACATATTTCTAATTCCACTCGCACCGTTAGCGTTTGAAAAAGACAGTCTGATTGTAAACGTTTCGAACCCCACTCGCGTGTGGTTACGCGCGATGGTGAAGAGTGGTCTTGTATGGTAAGCTGAATTGTTTCTTTTTTGGGCCAAAAACGCAAGGAAGCTGAATTGTTTCAAGTGGTCCAATTAGTTGGGCTTTGAGCCCAAAACGTATATAATATTATTGGACAATGTACCCTTGCATTGGGTAGGTCTCCTCCCATAAAACATTGGGTAAGGGCCCAAATATTGGAGAATTATCATAAATTAGGGTTGGGGAAAAGACTTTTCAAATGGAGAACCAAAGAACTGAGTTTTTTTCTCTCTTGTTTTTGAAAAAAAAAAGTTATACTAGTGCATCAATGCTTTGATTGAGTGAAAGAATTTCAATGACTATTTTAAGAAAAATATTAGGCTCGACTTTTCTGAATAAAGAAAATAGGCGATAGGAAGGCTTCCTCTCGCCCCATCCCCTTCTGCTCAAACTCTTTCTTTTCATTCCTATAATAGGTCAATCTGACTCGAACATAATTAGTCACAAACTGCTAGAATACATATGAAGTCCTATGATTTACACAAAGATATTCACAGCTTGAAACGACGGAAATAAAACCACAGCCAATAAACCAAACATGGACACTGTTTGACAAAAATGTTAATTCACAAATTAGGAATTCATCAACACAAATCTCCATTATTGACACAGTAATGAGTATGTACCATTGTAGTAAACATATACTCAACTATCTCGATGTAGTGAACATATTAAGGAATCGTTATAGATAGATAGATTGATTGATAGATAAATATGAACGAGACAAATAATCGAACATACATTTTCTTTTTTGATTCACATGCTCATTTCAGTGTCATAGAATTATTGTCCAATTTTAGATGTGGTTGGAACCATCTATCTTTTGTTCACACAAGCAATTGAACTCTTGTTTTGGAATCCCCTTGCATATTGCTATATTATCAGCATACATAAGCAATTGTCAGGGAAATTTCATTACTCCAATGCTACATCTTATGGATAAAATATTAAATAGCATTACTCAAAATTAACAAGACCTCATTCATGTACAAATGTTTAGGTAAAGGCCAAATGCAATGCATAAGCAAAGCTATGGAAATTGTTAGTTGTGGTCCAAGTATATACCTACATACAAATCTAGGCAAAGGCACCCATATTCAATGTCTATAGATAGTCTACTAAAAGATGAATACCTTGTCCCTCGGAGATGTGAAGCAAAAGGGGTCCCTACCTCCAATAATTGCACTTGAAACCCTTTTTTTTTTCATTATCACCAGAATTTTATATGAATGAGAGATGTTATATTCTCGAGGTGAAGACGAGTCGTTAACTCTTTTTGAAAATTTATGGGTTCTATTTTATGAGATCCGTCAATTCATAAGATAAAAATTGTTTACCAATAAAAAAAACTGTGAAATTTAAATTCGGATACCTTTTATCACAATCTTTTAAGTTCTTATTGACAACATCAAATTCAAATGTTTTTCACCATAAATTCAAGTGGTAGGTCTTTACATGTCAAGTTTATTGGACCAACTCCTAAGATAGGATGCCAAATTAAGAACCCAAACCTAATGCTAATAAATTATTAGTGATACACACAATACTATACTAGACATTTCCATTTTCCACTTGAAGGGAGAGAAAGGGAGGTTGGGGACCCACCTTAGATGAACCCCCAAAGCCCAAAGGCCAAAACTCCTTGTGATGGGGGTTGGGTCCCAAATTTTTGTTTGCCTTCCATCCATGTGACTGATGGTCCCATTTTGGAGGGTGACTGTCCAATGTGTAGGTGCCATGTGGTATGGGTTCCAATTTCAGGCGATTATCATATTGTTCTCCAACTTCCAAGCTTGCGTGTCCTTGATGTGACCGTTGACCAAACAGGGACCTAAGGCTTTTGCCCTACTTTCATAGAGAGCTTTGTCCTTTATGAAGGTAATTCTCAGGGTTTAGGGCTAGGCCCACATATAGGTGATTTTCTTCCTTTTTAAAGCCTTGTTTGGTTAATACCTTGAGGATTAGGATTTGGACCCAAATCTATTTAACTCAACTGGTAGAAATGGGTGCCATGAGTTGTTGTAAGTTTTTAAGGATAAAAAGAAGTGGCAGCTTTCCTTAAACTATGGACCACTCCAATAGCAATTTGGGCCCAAAGTAACCTCCTTTAAATTTTTTAATTTTTTTTTTTTAATCAATTTCACTAAACATTTACAACTTACCATTACTTCTACTTCTTCTTTCTTGAGAATCAAATATGGGATCAACAAAAGTGAAAGAAAGATATGGGATTTTATTGTGAGACTTGTGGGTACCAAATAAAAGACAAGTTTTTGACTTATTGAGATGAAAAATTAATATTTTACATAAGTTTATGGGCACAAGCTAAGAGATTCCATAATCCATTATCAATAACAAAAGAAAGATTTGAGTCATTGTAACATATAGATTTTGGTCAAAATACTACTTGATAAAACCATCATTATAACCTTATTACTTTCTTTAGATCACAATTAACAAAACAAAAGAAGAGAAACAAAAAGTGAAATTCATTTATCATTGTTATCCAAAGTGTAATGATATAAAATCAGACAATCCAAATATCAATCAAGGATATTTAATCATCCTAGTTAAGATTTGTGGGGTTAAGCAATGTTTTCCCACTTTCTTTCTTTGACCTATTTTGGGGTCTAGGCCACCTCCTATACACTAAAGTTTAGGAGTTGGAGTTTGCTATATTTAATTATAACATTCTTTTTTGTTCATTTCTATCCTTTATCATTTTGTTCTTGTATTTATTGGGGTCCCATTTAGCACGCCAAGCTAAATATTCAATCATTAGATGTTCAAATCTTGATCTAGTTATTGAGTGATGCATGCCATGAAGAAAATGTGGAAACAAAAAAGGAGAAAATTGAAAAGAAAAAAAAAGTGCAAGAGCCTCTTCTTTGACCCAAAGCTATAAAAGAGAGGATCAAAACGAAAGTGAGAGGAGATAAAGAAATCTTTGAAAGTGAAACACTAAAGCCAAAAATAAAGACAACCTATAATACCAATTTGTCTTATAAGCCCACCATAGACATTGAGAAGTGATGAGTTCTTATCAATAACCTCAATTTCGGCTATCAAATAATTTTTTCAACTTTATATCTTTTTAAATTTAATTCATTAAGCTTTAATTTTTGATCGTTTCATTAACTCAAATGGTAACGGTGAAATGAAGACATCTATAAAATTTCTTAAAATTTTCTTTTTATACGTTAAGATGGTAAAGCATTTACAAAATACTGGTACATACATTAAAAACTTGGTTAAAAATTAATTATTTTCACATGGTCATGTTCAAATTGACCACATTTTTTTCTTTATTTATAGAAACATGAGTTAGACATATAGCTTTTTTCCCTAAACAAAGTTATTATTCTCATACCATAATAACCAAAGCTTCACATGGTCATCAACATTTAGTTTTTGGCATTTCCTTTAGGCACAAACAAACGGATCAAATGTCATGGTTATATAACAAGATTGAAAGAGACCTATCATCCATCAGCCCATCCTATATATATACACATTGATTCTCCTTATATTCCCTCCAATTGCTTTAAATTATTTGTGTAGTATTAATTATTTCTCTCATTCATTGTATATAAAACCACGGCGAAGTTCTTATAGATAATTTTTAAGCTTAATAAGTCGATGAGAGAATTCTGATTACAATCCTGAAACCCTAATCATCGGAGGTAAAATTCAACACTTTATTAGCAGATCATGTCAGTAAAAAACGAGAGAAATTTTTACACTATTGTAAGATGAAGAAAACTAATTTGAAGGGATACATTAAGATCTTGAGTTTTGAATTACCGTTCTCCTCTTGTCTCTGATGGTTAAGTGAGTTTTGAGTTGCAAATGTGAAAATGGGTAGCCAACTTTTCATTTCCAAAGCTTACCATATTTTTCTTCTTTCCTCATTGAACAAGTAATAATAATTAAATAAATACTAACAGTAAAAAATTTTCTGTAACATAATGCCAGGCAAAAGAATTTAATAACTTCACTGTAGATTACTTATTTTAGTACTGAAACTTTATGATTTCCAAAGGCTTTCTATTTTTAAAATTTTTTTTTTAAATGAATGGTCAGATCCATGATAAAACACCACACTTCAACACCCACAGTATCAACTACAGGGAAACCCAGCTGTAAAAAATAAAATTATTGGACAGAAATACCCTTTATAATTCATTGAATTTTCTAGAATCTTTTCTCTGAAAAATGCTTAACATAATCTTCACCAAAATTTTAAAAGAACTTTTTAACACTGAAAACCAGAATAATATGAAGCTACTTACCATACCAATTTTACCAAATAAAATGTGGTTTTACTAATATGCCCCTATATAGGATAAGAGGTCAAAGTGGTCCAAAACTAGTCAAACTAAAAGGCCTCAAAGTTGCAGGATAATATGGTCATTTTTGGATTATTATTACAGAAAACATAGAAAATAGTGCCCCAATTAACTTCTCTGGCTTTCAGCCTTTTGTTGCAGCAATGGAAGCATACAAATTCCTCCAATTCCTCCTTTTTTTCTTTTTCTTCTTTTTTTATATAATCTCATTTCATTTTTCTTTTTACTTACCTTTTTTTTATAAAATAAAATGTACTACAATCTAAGCAATATTTGATTATTTTCTACATTATATCAAGAAATTATTCAACAAAATTATAAGAATTTCTTGCAAAAATAAAGGGTTTAAATTGGTAATCTCCATTGCCCATGTAAGGGCATCCAAGGAGAGTTATATTAATATTACTAGGAAAAATACTCTGTTTTGCCCATGTTCAAATGTGACTAACAATCAAGAAAAATGAATTAAATATTGTTACTAAAAGAAAAAATATCACTGAAAAATAATAATTAAAAAATAATCTGTGTCAGCAAAGCACACCAGATCCATACAGAGAGCTAGAACTGCCATAGTTGGAAGTGTTGAACAGAATCTCTCTCTCTCTTTCTGTAAAAAATTAAGTTTGAGACTTTGGAGTTCAGAAAGACTTTGAGATCTCAAAACCCAAACCAAGAAAACATAGTAAATATGAAAAATTAAAGAAGAAAAAACTATATGTACTTGATTTGATTTCTACCTATTTATATTAATATTAATGATTTGATATGAAAGTAACAGTCACATTAAGAAGAAAAAAACCCAATCTCCCTTAATGGAGATTGCCAAAAGGAAAAACAGAGGAAAAAAAAACCTAAAAATTCTAAGAACAAATCATTATATACAAGTATATATATAGATAACTTGGGATAATAATCTTCCTCTTCCTCTTTCTCCTGCTTGGATGCCAAGAAAAAAAGCCTGGAAAAAAGCTAGCTGAAACCTCCAAAAAAGAAAAAAGTACCAAAAACCATCTCAAGGAAAAGGAAAAAGAGTGCTCTGTTTTTCTTGCTCTGTTTTTTGCTCTGTTTTCTTCAAGAATCAGAGTAATCCCGCCAGCAAATAAGCATGGTGACACAACGGCGCATGATATAGAAACGAGCCCTTTGTTCCTTAACTAACCTAGCACATTTCCTTGTGAAAGCGCATCGTTTATGTGAAGAAGAAGATGATGAAGAATTCTTGCTGATGAACATTGAAGAAGATGATGAAGATGAAGATCGGCTTCTTGATGAACTTTCTTTCTTCGAAAGCCTCCATTTCTCGTCGAAGTAAAAGCTTGGTGGTGCAGTTGAACTTGTTGTAAGTGTTGAAGCCATGGGATCTTTTAACAGAAAAGAAAGAATGGGATCTTTTTGCTTTCTGGGTTTCTTTCTTTATTTCTTCTGGATTTTTGAGAACTTTTTGTTAGAAGGGGAAAGGGAGAGAGAGAGAGAGAATTGAGCTTAAACAGGAGTGAAATTTTGGAGTGAGTTAATTTTTTTGTTGTTGTTGTTAAGGGAAGAAGTTAGGAGTTAGAGTGGGTATTTATAATAAGTTAAAGAAAGTAGCAGATGGGTGTGACAGTGGGTATCACCTGGGCTTCTTTGCCTCGATAGGCCCACCAAAATATTATGAATTATTAATTTTATTTATTATTATTCCTAATTTGACAATAAACAATTGTGGTAGTAGTATTACATTACATTACATATAGTCTATGGACATTATAGTGTCTCCATTAGGTCTTTAATACTACCATTACTATATTGTAACGGTTAGACTTTAGAGAACTAATCAATAGTGACAAGAAACCCAATCAGGATCCGATGTGACTGGACCTCGAATTAGTCAGATTTCAATGTAATTATCTGATGTTGAAATTAGTATAAAAAGCAATAGTGACGAGGAATGCTTGATAAATCATCATATGCTTTATCAAAGGGAAATTTTTGTGCATATGTATTAGTTAAAGCGTGTTGTCAGATAGATGATGATTTTGAAATATGTTAAAAGTTGTTTTGAGTCTAAAAGGATTCAAAAGTTCATAGTCCGTTTAATTTCTTCGTTAACACAAAATCAAAAAATTTGAGACTATGAGAAATTATTTCATTTTTAGAGTTGCAATACATTAACTCGTATCGATATTGAATTTGTTGAATTTTCACCTATAAATATTATGCATATAACATCTGAAATTTAACCATCGATGTTTACTCTCACCCATGATTACTTAATTGAGATTGAGGTGTAAAATTTTATTTTAGAGGACAAGGTAACACTTATAAATATCCCAATTTTGGAATTTGAATTATTGTGTGTGACATGACATTTTTTAATATGTAATAATTCAACATCATATTTATTGATGACAAATGGTAAAAATAAGAGCATATGTGATGTTTTTTTTTTTTTTTCTCTTTGGTACAGCATATGTGTGATGATTTTGATTCAAGGTAAACTTGTCTATAAACATATACTACATACCTACTTGTGTTTTGTAATTGAGATTTGATTGCAACCACCCCCGCCAAAATAAAGGTCTTTTTACTATAGAAATGTGCAATACTTTGTTCATATAATTGTTACTACTACTAATTACTACTCCCTCCGTCCTATATTATCTGTCCCTTTTGGGTCAAATTAATCTTATCTTTGATTTTTAATTATAGAAAAAATATATACAATAAAATTCTTAAAAATATGTTTTGAAAGGCTTAAAACTTAACTTAATCAAAATATAATTTTTTAAAATTTAATTATGTATATTTTTTTTATAATTAAAGATCAAAGTTAGATTATTTTAACCCAAAAGGAACAGATAATATGGGACGAAGGGAATAGTAATTACTGTAAAATTCAATTGTTATAAATTACTGTAATTGTGAAATTTTGAAGAAAAAAAAACTATAATTAAATTAATTGATTCATAGTAATTTTATAGTGATGTGGGTTCCCAATGAAAACGTCATGGCTCTCATGGGGATTACTTAATTCAGTGTAAAAGAAAGAGAAAATTGAATGCAGAAAATCTCACTGAGCTTAATAGTGGGGCTGTTAACTGTGTAACTGTAAATTTCTAGGTAAGAAAAAAAGTGGGAATTTCTTGTAGAGTTCATAAAAAGGAGAAAAGATTACACACTCTCTTACTCAGAGGATCAAAGTAAAAGATCTTCCTTTTTTCTTTCTTTTTTTGCACTATTTTTTGCAAAAAAAAAACCCAAATCATAAAAAAAAAACCCCTTAAAAGTGTAAATATAAATTGGAAAAAAAGAAAAGAAAAAGAAGATATACTTCACTGCAGAATTGTTTAGGTGGGTGGTTGGAAATGGAAATGAATAACTATTTTTAGTTTTGTGTTAAAAGAAATTGACAAATTTTTTCTTTGGATTTGTCTTTGTGACATTTTCTCATTTGTTTGTTTATGATTTGCCTATTTGGATGATTGAAATGTTTTGGTTGCTTAAAAAGGATATTTGTTTCTATTAACATCAAATTGGCTTTTGTAAAAGATATTGAAAATTTTGGATTGTCAGTTAGCAAAGTTAAGGAAAAACAATGAAAACAAGACAAGTAAACTTGGGTGGAAATTAAATTTATGCAAGAGGATACAAGGAAAATTGTTTTTCAAGGACACTTGCCTAACTGTAATCAATTAACCAGGCTAAATATGTATTTATGCACTCATTTTACATATGAAAATATTTGTATCCTTCTCTTTTTTTAGTTATAAAATTGAATCTAACCATAGTGACACTTATTGATATATTATATTAGGTTCTTATCTACACAGGTTTTTTTTTTAGAATAATCACTTTCATTAATCAATAATTAGAGATTATAAATGTCGGGAGAGATAGTCTTGCACCATATGATTATCTAGAGAATATATTAATACAATGGTTTCCTTATTTACAAATTGCAACAATACATAAATCAAATAGAATTTACCAAATCTCTAATTTCATCTATAACTATCAACGTACTAAATACACAAACAAATAAATTACAAAGACAACTCACATTTCGTGAGAGTAGAACCCAAGAACATAAGTTTTTTTATATTTTCAAATTCTCTATCAATGAAGATCATTATGATTAGTGAGACTCAAATTTGAATATTTTTTGCACAAAGCATCATTCTAATTTCTAAGGGGAAAAAAGAATTGAACTTTAGCTTGTCTAGTAAAGGAAACATACACCAATCATCTCTTATATGAAATGCTAGGGTGAAGAGTTGTTAATTTGAATCAATCATTTACAATTTTATAGTTTATGTAAAAGATTCAAACCATGCTTTGAGAAGGAAATTGAATGTTCAAGTGGTATGATACTAATCCACATTTAATAAGTTTCCAAAAATTCAAATATGATAAATAAAAATATTATCGTTGATAGAGATTTAGTAACTCATAATGGATCAATTCAACTCGAATAAAATTAATCATAAATTAATAAAAATATTCAAATGTTGAGTACAAATCATTTACAATCATTCATAAAATGGATACATCAAACTTTTTTTCGGTAAAGAAAATCTTCAAATTATGAATGTGCAATAAGAATGAATGAATTTATAATAGCTAGCATGTATCAAAAACTGAAATTATTTATATTGTTTTCATCCGAATATTTGATCAAATTGTAAGTGAAGCTATCATTTTTTTTTTCTTTAGTTTTCTTCAATATGTAAGAGCTTAAAATAAAGCTAAAAAATAGGGGTCGTTTGGTATCGTTTTTGTTTTTCTGTTTTTCTGTTTTTTGTTTTTGTTTCGTTTTGTTTTTGTTGCGCTGTTAATTTTTGAAAACAAAAACATGTTTGGATATACAATTTGGTTGTATGTTTTTAAATAAAAAAGTAAAAAAATGATTAAAAAGCATGTGAGTTACTGTTCATCATTGTGCTTCTGTGTTTTGGAAGTGTTTTGAAAAAACATGAAAACACAAAATTTTTGCTTCTATTTTTTTTCCAAAATATTGCTTCTGTTTCCAAAATTTTTGAAAACAGAAACAGTCTGCCAAACATGTTTTCACTGTTTTGTTTCAAAAACAGAAAATTGGCAACAGAAAATAGAAAACGAAAACGATACCAAACAAGCTTCATAATTAAAAACCAAATATCTTTTGCCCACTTAACACAAAACCAAACATTACATCCACATACAGGATCCGAGGAATAGACTTTCTATGTTTAGAAATTTTTATGGAAACAAAACCCATTAATATGATTTTGAAAGTCAAAAACCCAAAAACCCAAAAACCAAAAAACAAAAAGAAAGACCATTGTCCATTGTTAACCGGTTGATTTGCAAGTTACAAAGCAAAAATCCAGGAAAAGGTTAAAATCTAAAAACCCTTTTTATCTTCTTGAAATTACCCCACAACATGTTCCCGATTAACAGCTGTCAAGTCCTCAGTAAATAAAAAGTACTCAAAAATCTATACTACACTAAAAATCTAAAATGTTTCCATCTTTTTCCTAGTTTTGAGATTTTCACCTATTCCAAAGAGAGTATGGTGAATCTTTTGATTCTTTTCTTCTCAAAAACTAACCCAACCCCACCGACTAAACTCAAAAGACATCCAAACTTGGACAGGCAACTCATCCTTTTGGCCATGTTCTTTGTTGATAAGATTCATATTTGGAAGCTTGGATTTATCATATTTCCACCATTTTCCTTTGCCTTCTCCCTCTCTTCATTCTCTTCTTCCTTCTCTAAATTAATTTCTATCAAGTATACAAAAATTCAATATATTATACCATATTACTAAATAGTATACTATATTATAGTGATGGGTTTTTAAGATAGTATATTAACGAGATATACTCATACTCTGAGTTTTAAGAAGATTCAATTGATAACTGTTTAACTGAGATATAATTAATTAACAAATACATGTTGATTTCTTAATTTCACATTGTGAATTCGAGAAAAATAATGTTTATGTGGTAATAGTTAGATAGACAAGGATGGAGGAGACATGGCCTTGAGTATGGTGGGGCTTGATTTGGACCAAAGAGTTGGGATCAGATTCAAGGCATTTGTGACACAAGATGAGCTTGAGTCATGATCAATATACTACATGCTATACAATTTTAGTAAGTTTCTTATACAATAATGTTACAAAAGAAAAGGAATATTGGAGCCATCACTCTACAATTTGATT
This sequence comes from Corchorus olitorius, assembly GCA_001974825.2. Lineage (NCBI taxonomy): Eukaryota > Viridiplantae > Streptophyta > Magnoliopsida > Malvales > Malvaceae > Corchorus > Corchorus olitorius. The sequence continues at coordinate 46,379 of AWUE01015557.1, read as the reverse complement.
ATCAATTTGGCAAATTGAGTAGGAATGATAGATTGCTATTCTAGTGAATGTATGATGTGATCTATCATAATGGTATTGATATGATCAAACTATTATCTTTGATACAGGCAGACTTTAAATTTAGTCGGAATTCAATGTAATCGTGAGAAATCGTTAGAAAATTAATTATGATAACAAAAATTCATTAAAAAAGGAGATGGCCATACCTTCACATTTTTCTTCTTTTGTCATTGTCATCTATTTAGCACTTGAGAAAAGGAATGGAAGATAAGTTAAAAAAGAATATTTACTTAGAGAGAAAAATGAGATCCTCATCTATATCTATAAAATCCTTTTTTCCACATATTAATAAATAAAATTTTAAATTTAAATTATTAATAAATATATATAAGTAGAAAACTAGAAAGAGGAAGTATTCGATGAAAAGAAATTAAAAAAAAATAAAGGAAATAAAGGTAAAGGGGAAAATTTATTTATACTTAGCAAATTTTTTTACTATTACTTTTTATATACGCACACGTGTCAGTCAGCACAAAGGCAGCCTCCTGTCCATGGTCTTTCGGACCAAAAGTCTTAACCGGTTAAACAATGCATGAATTACAAAGAATCTGGTCTCAACACGTGTACCTTAGATTATTAATTTTTCTTATATATATATATATATATTTATATTTTACATAATTATATAACCTTTTGCTTTAATTTTTTCTATCTATCGAATTATGATAATGCTTATTTAGTTGAAGAAACTTTGATTATGTTTTATGTACGTAAGAATTTTTAATTTTGGGTACAATTTATTGTACGTAGTTACCAAATAATGGCATTTGATTTTTGTTTTATTAATTTTATCATCAAATTATTAATGACTATGATAATTAGTATATTATTCTGCATTGCACATGATTTTTAATATATAGTATGGATAGATTCTAATTTAGACCGTTGAAAACTTTAATAAAATTCAATCAATTTGTTGTAAATTGAAAACCCACTTGAATTATTGTAGTAAGCTATTGGTGGTTTTAATAAAGACTTCAAATAAGGTAATCAATTATTTTTTGATATAAGAAATTCTTTCATTTTGATTATTGATTTGAAATTTATACAAAGTTTATCATGAAGATCTTAATTTCTATAATTTGTTAAGCATTTATAAAACTTTTGTTGCTCCTACTCTTCAATTTTCTTAAAGTATATACATGTTCATTGTCCAACACGTATGTGACGGATATGAGTGTAGAATTCTACTCTTTGTATTTATGGAAATACGTAGAAATTTTTTTGAGACTCACCATAATTTCGAGTAATGTTATAGTTATGAAACATGGACATAGAAGAATTTTTGTCGACAAGGAGATAAAAGAATTCGGGGCAAGAAAATGAAATTTCATGAAATTTGGATAACCTTAGTGCTGACCAATTTTCTATAGTTGTGACGAAAATGTATACGTGTTATCAAAATTTACACGCACTATATATGGATTTAGTTACAAAAGTTATCAAAAATTTTATCCGTTATATATAAGTATCAGATACAAAAACACTTTAGAAACCTTATATTTTCAGAAATTCTAGTAACTTTTTTTCAATAGCAAAGGTCGTTACTAATCTTTTTTAATCGTGTTACATAAAATTGTTAGTAAAATATCAAAATCTTTATACACTTTACATAAATTGAGTAACCTCATAGAAATTTTTAGTAATGTTTCAATAGAGATGAGCTGATGATGTAAATGTAAAAGTTACTGTTAATTTAATTTAGGTTAATCGCTCAACTCAGAGTAAAACGTTTCAATTCAATCTAATTTATGGTATAACCTTTTAATTTAGTTGAATTGAGGTAAAACATTTTAAAACCAGTTTAATTCAGAGCAATTCCTCAAATACAGGTACAATATTTTCATGGGATTAGTTATGATTGGCGACAAAAAGGTTACACTCTTATTTCACGGATTACCTTAAATTGAATTGATTTTGCAACGTTTTGCCTCTAATAAACCAAATTAAAAGATTTTTATTTCAAATGAGGCCTAAATTGAAACTTTTGCCATGAATTGAACAATTAACCTTTAATTTATAATGTTTTGTTAAATAGTATATGATCTATTGTATCTGTTATGTTTTAAGTAGGGACCCTTTTATTCTCTTTAATTTAATTTGCTGTTTTTCTCCTTATAAAGTTACTTAAAAACTTAAGTAATCTTTTTGATCAGCTTTTGTACCCTTTTTGGTCCCTAGAAATTTAAGATTTTTCATCAATGCCACACCAGAAAGTTAAGTTTTATCAGACTTTTTTGAGCATGTAAAGCCAGGAAAAGATCAGATTCTTGCTGATAAAATTAAAATGGAACAAATTTTCCAGAGGCAGGAAATGAATTCCCCAACTTTGTAGACAATTTCTTCATTTCCACTCAAACATTTCCATTCCAGCAACCCTGAAAAGGGAAAACTTTTCATGTTTGCTGATAAAACTTTCCCATTTTCCTGCACTTTTTCATCTAATCTGAAACGTGCCTTGAACAAATTCTGGACTACCTTCCATGAATCAAAGATAATTAAAAGCTTGAAAAAACAAATCAAATTCTCTTTTTGAGTGCTTTCAATCATCAACTCTTATCACATGTGGAATCATCACTTTCCCAAAGTTTTTTATCTGAAAAAAAAGAAGGAAATAATAAACAGCAGCTACCTTAAAAAGCTTGCCATGTCCATTGGAGATGTGACATTTGCTCTCAATTTACTTTACTTTTAATTATAATTATAATTTGGATTTTTATGGTATCTTTGTTTTTGCCTAAGATACCAGTCAAAGTTCTCAGTATCCAGTAGCAGTAGCAAACATGCTGCTTTCTCTATTTAATTTCTTTCTTTCTTTTTTATCTAAATAATTTTTAAGCTCATTAAGTTTTGTTTCTTGGATCAAGGGGAAATTTCTAAATAATTTATTGGTTTATACTTAATTAAGGCTTAATTAAGTTATGTAGTCAATAATTAGAATGATTTTGTCCTGTTCTGCATTTCCCATTTCTGTTTTCCTTAAGCTGATATCAAGTAGAAAACATTGTTTTGTTCCATGTATCAAGTTGATTCTAAGAGCTAAGAACTTTTCACATGCATCCATGTGACCTAAAAACGCCTTCAGAATTAGAAACCGGCGGATTCGGATACCGGTTTAAGCCTCATATTATCCATACATTAAACCCTTTTTGCAAAACTGCATGCCTACCATGTTCACAGTAACAACAAGCTTAGAACAAAAAGATTCTGCAAAATTTCAGTCAAACCCTTTTTTTTCTTATGGCATATAATATAAGAGATGGGGTCATTAAGAGGGAACAATTGCAACATTGATTTGCCTAACTTTTGCTTAAAGAAAGAGTTTTTTATGTTGTTGCTGTCTGAATCTGTATCAACTTAAAATTAAACTTGATTAGTGATTGCAGCAGCAGCAACAACAACAAATGTCTGATATAATTTGACTGTTATAATCTAATGATTGATTATATTGATAATTATGATTGAAACAAGATATATTCTGCCTTGTTTGACTTTCTTCAAACCAAGATTATGGACTTCATTAACACAAGTCTACCCCATTTTAAGTTTATCTTTATAATAATTGAATATCACTATTTTTCTCTCCAAAGATTAACAATGTTGCATTAACTGCTAAAAGAATTTATCTGTCTTGAGCCTCAAGTTTTTCAATCTGTCCCTTCTGAATGTATAGCTTATCGCCCGGTTTACTTGATTTCTTATAAAGTTCATATTGATTTATGTTAAATGAATTTGGACAATTAATCCTTTGATAATACAATAACTTGTTCCTTCATCTACACCATTTTCAGCTGATCTTCCTTGGAGAAATTGCAGATACCTTTGCCTACTGGCTGCTGCAAGTATCAAACAGTTTCCCATGTTCAAAACCAGAAAGTTATAATATATCTTTGATTTCTTCATTACTTCATATCCACTTAATGGGAAAATTTTTTTTTTCTTGCTTATAATTAAAGTTCCAAAGCAATGATTGTTTTGATTCTGCACTCTTAACCATAAACAAATTCAGACATTTCATTTCTCCATGTCACCCAACACTGCCCTTTTTCTATAATCTTGATATTATAAACACTATGAACAATTTGGTTACTATATATATATTTCATTCTCAATCATAAGCTCTCTCTTCTTAAAGCAATTCAAAAAATTTTCATATAATTGAGTTTCAAATAATGAAAAACAGATCCCTTAAAGCATGCCCATGTTCAAGGAATAGGGTGCAGTGACCAAAATAAAAATTCCATCTCATCTTTTAATTTCTTCTTCCATTGTAATTAATCAACTCATCATTGTTTAGCTGATATTGCTAATCAAAAAAAGGCTTAATTGGCAACTAAATATTCCCATCAACGGCACGAAAAAATTGGTTTTATTATGTCACACCTCATCATCCACCACATGATCATCAAGAACAAAAACATTTCTAAATTAAGAAATTGAAGAGATGGCATCTAAGATCATGGTGGGTAGTTAAGATCTTGTCCTTATTCAAAACATAACCAAAATTTTTTGTTAGTAAGCTAAGGCTGTTATAACAGATGACATATGAATGTAAACTTTACAGATTTTTGTTCTAAATTGCTCGAATTTAATAACTTTTTTCGACGTGCCTAGCACAAGCAAAATCAATATTTAAACAATTTATATTGTTTAGAAGGATAAAATCTACCTATGATGAAAGATTTATAAACTAATTTCTTCATTTCTGGTATGTTCAATAGGGGGAAAAAGAATGTCACATGCTTCCATGTGAGAAAAGGTTGCAGTATTTGATGTTCAGAAACAAACAATGCTGAGAAATTTTTGTATGAAAACAGACAAAAGAAAGAGATTTCAATAGGAAAATAGTGAAAAGAAAAAGAAAAAAGGGTCAGTCAAATCTTCACTTTGCTGCTAGAAGCATGGAAATTAAGGGATGATGAGACATCATTTAAGTATTAAATCATTGTCTTAAGGGAATATTTATGTTTATAAGGCATGCTTTGTTTATTGCATGCTGTCTCTGTGGAAAAATTTTGAAATTTGGTGATTAGATTCTCATAAAGAAACATGATGATTTGCTTGGGAGCAAAAAAGATTGTGGGGAAAAGATGACAGAATTTGACTAAACTTGTTTATTTGGAGGTTGCTTTATTGACTCATTTCATTATAACTAATTTCTATGATGATTAGAAGAGATTGTCTACTTTTCTTTTCTCATGCTCTAAATTTTCAACCAAAAATCATCCATTAATAATTTTTCTTTGGCTGCATATGGCGCCGAATTGATGAAATCCATTGAAGAAGTATCAAGAAAACACAAATTTTCAGCTTGAATTTACCTTTTTTTTTGGTATATTTACAAGTTAACCTTGTTCGAGCCGGGTTGTCCCACTATGGAGGTGAAGCTCTCGGCTCTCCCAATAATGGTTTTCTCCATTCACAAACCCGAGACCTTTCTTAAGGGGAACAAGTGCCAAAGCACTTGAATTTACCTTTAATATAGCTATATTGTCTCAATCAAATGTATATTAGAATGACTATAAATCTATCTCTTCCATATATTCTTAGAGATGGGTTGAATGCATTTAGACCCATATATAAATCCTAGAAAAATAAAATTTCTGTTTTCCTATTTGCATTGAATAATTGTAGATTGTCTACAGGGGAAAACATACATGGAAATTTTCCTAGAAATGAATTGAATTTTCTTTATTTTGCTTCATTCTCACTCTAATAGGGAAGTTTCCTACTCATCGGTAGACTTCCATTTCTTGCTTGGTACAAATTCAGACCAAGGGTGACTTATCACAAAAAAGTTCGACTTAAACATTGCCCTACCTTGTTACGTACGTGATAGAGTTCTTGGATCTTAATTCCAATAATCGGAGTTTAAATATTGTAACCTTTGACAAGATTAAAAGTATATATGTTGAGCATATCAGATTTGGGTTCAAGGTCCACTAGACAATTAAGGCACAGGTCTCTTATAAGATATATAAATAGTCAATGTATGACACATTCTCTCATGATGTGACATTATATGTCGGAAGCATTCTAACGAGCTCTCCATTCACAGAGGGATCCTACTGACTTGACCGTCGGAGAGGGTCCCTTCCGGCCACCCAGAGAACTCCTTTCCTTACGGTTTATTTTCTTGCAGGCCACTCGGAACTCTTACTATCTCAATGTTGGGCCATGACATTAGTGGGCATCAACAATGGATGATTTATAAGTTAATCATTCTACCTTCCATATATTCATAGTTAAAGGTTCAAGGAAAAATGGTGGGTTAAATGTAGGGCCAAAGCATGCCATGTTCAATGGATGGCATGCATTCATATTGAAAATATACAATATTCACCTATTGTTTATACAATTTCTTTAACTTTTTGCATGCAAATTTGGGTAAAAGTTTGTGCATGTTGGGTATCTTTGTTATGCTTGTGAAAGTGATAATTAGTTGACTAGACCAGTCAAAGTTCTAAAAAATTCAATATAAACAAAAACACATGCAAATGTAAGTATGTAACATTGTGTTTTACATCTTTTTTTGCCTAATTCACATGGAGGAGATCAAGTAATTAAATTAAAGAAATGAAGGGGAGGGCATCTAGCATCATGGTGGGTAGTTCTAGTAATATAATTTAATTTCTTATCCTCAAATCCAAGTTTTAATTGATAAAAACTTTTTTTATATATATACCAACTTTTTAGATCATAAATTATTCGAATCCGAAATCAATAAATTGTGTATATAATATGGTATTATCGGTCGTTAATTTTGTTAACAAATGTATATATCAATGAGAAGTTGGTGTGATCGTAAACAAATATGTCACATATTCAAATTCCATATACAAAACATAATTTGATAATACAATAATATTTTAAGTAGCCTTTTGCTTCCACATTACATGTTTTTTTTTATAAGATTGCCAAAGTTTGATTCTTTCTTTGTATGTATCCACGTCACTTCCATGTGCTACATCATATAAGAAATTCTAGTTTAGCATTTCTCATTTAAAATGTTGCATTTTTTGTTAATTAAGAAGTTGAAAACTAGAAAAAAAAAACTCAAATAATTACAATCTTAATAATTTAAAAAACCCTAATTCATTTATTGTTAGAGCAAGTTGGGTTTAGAGTGTGTGTTAATTGTCCCCTCCATTTGATTTCTCTTGTGGCAAATTCGGGAACATAAGCATCATTCCCCATATCTTTGTTTTGAGGTGGAGAGCAATACAAGAAATCTTCACAAAATGATTGAATCTTTATTATCTTAAGATTGATATTAATGGAAGAGATTTTATGCTTTATGATTTGTCAGATTATCATCTTTTATAAAAGAATTTTAATATGGGATCCTAAAAAATTGATGTTTAAAGAACTAATTTATATAGTTAATTGCTTGAAAGAATTTAATCAAACAAAGCATATATCAATATTATAATTGCATTTGCATGCATGTATATATATATTCGTTGAAGGAGATGAAATTTTGATTTGTTGAATCAAACTAAATATTAAATTGATCAACATGATAAAATTCATTTAAACAAAATATCAATCGATTGCCATTAAACTCGTCTGTTAGTAGAGTTCTAGGCTCTTAATTTCAGTAACTAAAATTCGATTTCTAGCAACCTCAAGTATTAAAAAAACTCGTACCCAAGAACTTATTTAAACAGCATTAAAACTCTTCACTCAATAAGCATTGCTAATTAACCCATTGTTCTATTTAACCCATCAATTAATAATCTCTAATGCAAATTCAAATCCATAGAGCAAATGTAGGGAGATTGGGCTAGAGGTCCAAATTCTGATAAACAAGTTGCGGTTTGTGGCCCAATAAAATAAATGCGGGCCAGCACTCTAATATGAATATATCGGGCTTTTGGCCCAAGATTTGTATTCAATAACACGAACGGCCCAATATTAATTACTTGATAATGAAGATGAAAATTCATCTAATATGCCATGTATATTGCATACATAGTTTACAACATAATTAAGGGGAAAATGATTTATTTATAATAAAGTAGTTAAACTAAAGGTCAATAATTAGTGATTGTAAACCTTTTTTTAGTGGGGAATTATTAATAAATAACCATTTGTTTTGGCAAAAAAAAAAAAACAAATCCTCATTGATAGTGATGATCATATGATTTTTCTTTATGGCCAGAGATAGTGATCATATGATTAGATGGTCAAAATTTAAACCTTTAAATCAAAAAATTAAAAGTTTTTTTTTCTTTTAGTAACACTACACAGATCCCTCAAGTCTTTAAGGTAATTAAGGCTTAACATATAATTTTTTTTGGTGATAATGGAACATAATAGATAAATGGCTTAACAACATATAATACAATGAAATAAAGAGTGGATCATATATTAATATCTTCACCCCAAAAAAGGGAAATAGAAAAAGAAAATAGAAAAAGGGCCCTTATCAGATCTTAATTAGGATTGTTTTATAAGTACTCTTGAAAAATGTTATATAGCAAATTGATGAACTTCAAGAACCTGAAAAATAATATGACACATATATGTATATATATATATATAGCAAGTAAAGAAAAGAATTAAACAAATTACAAATTAAGGCAGTAAGATATCCTATATTTAATATAATCTCAGTCTCATCACAAATAAAGAATCATTCAAAGCAAAGATTAGTACATACATATTCAAAGCATCAACTATTTTGCCTTTCAAAAAAAAAAAAATCAAAGAGAAAAAAGAGAAAAGTTAAGACAGTCAAAACTCAATAAATTTCCATTTGTTTTTCTTGTACAAACAAAATGATTCTATATATGTAAGAGTACTCCACTTGTTAAATACATATTCCTAGAAGAGTTCATCATGTATGTAACAGAAAACTGCTGCTTAACAAAAGATCTGAAAAACTAGCCATCATATATATAACTTTTTCTTTCTTTTTGATATCAATATACACAAATTCTTTTTTAGTTTCTTTTTAAGAACAATTAATGCAAAGAACCAGAAGAGAAGAGAGTAAAAAGGGCTAAGAACCCCAAAGTATCCAATAAACAAAAGCAAACTATCTGATCCATGAATGATATCTCTCTTTCTGGTACAAATATTATTGTGAAAGGCAAAGTACAGACATCCCCACTGAAATAATCAGGTGTTTTTTGGCAGATGAATATCTTCTGAAATTAGTCAGAGATAACAATCCAACACTGAAAAAATAAAATCTCAGCACAGATATATAATATATAAATATATATAACTTTATATTGCAACTTGGATCATAGCCTAAACCCTAATAATAACATTAACCAAAATTAATGAGTGAATATTATTTACCTTCATCATATGGGGTTGAAGCCTGTAATATTGTTAATGGTCATCATCATGAACATAGAGAGAGATTCAAAGAAATGGATTTAAAAGTTTTTAGCCATTTATTGCCGCTGCAGCATCATCAAGATTCTCAAAATCATATTTTAAAGGGCTGATTTCATATATATATTGATCAAAGCTTATGATGATATTTTCACCATGTTCATCATTAATTTTATAGCCCTAAAAAAAGTTTTGTGAATCTTGATGATGCTCCATCGGCAAACAGTGACTGGTTTATATATATCATCATCAGATCTTCATCATCACATATCCTCATCACATCATCATCATCATCATCCCATGCAAAAGGGAAAAAAGAAGAAGAAAGAAATAAGAACCCTAGCTAACCCTAACCCTAAATCTTAATCAACACCATATAATAACCCAAATGAACTGATAAACAAAGAAGATGAACCAAAGCAAAAAAAAACCAAAGTTAAAAAGAAGATTAAAAAAAGAGGGTTTCTGTAGATACTTGAAATATGTAAGACCCACTTGAGAAAAAAAAAAAGGTGGAACTGGAAAGCATAAACAGAGACAAAAAAAAAGAAAGGACAGAAACAATAAAATTAAAAACAGTTGAAAAGGAGAAGTAAAGTGAGAACATGAAGCAAAGTTTTAGCAGAAAACAAAACCCCAAAACTAAAAAGGAAGCCACTAGCTAGTAACTAAGAAAGCTAAACAGGAGAAATAAAAGAAGTATTGATGATGAAGGATATATTGAAGAAGAGGGTTAAAGGGGTATAAATATATATAGAGAGGAAGAAGAAGAAGAAGAAGAGAGCAATGAATTGAATATTGGTTGGTGACTTTGGGTGAGTTTGAGAGATTTGTCAGAAAGAAAACAAAGAGAAAAAGACTTAGTACCTACAACAGTTAAACATCGTAATCCTAGGTACCAAATTTTACCAAAAACTCTCTTTACTCTTTATTTCTTCCTCATAACTCTGTTTTTTTTTTTTTCTTTTCTTTTTTTAATCTCCCAATAGAAATAACATTAACCAAAACGAAATTTAGGGAAAAATTACCTAGTAATGGTGGCTATGTTGCGTCTTGAACAAGCATTTTTTCATCAAGGAATTGACAGGGCCCTGCAGACTTGACTCAGCAAAAAAAATAATTTAGAGGGGTCTCTTCTCTTTTCCTAGTTTCCCTATAGCTGATGAAGCTAGGGTTTTCTCTTTCTTCAGCAGCAGGTTTCCTTGTTTTGATCCTTCAACTTTCCATTTTTGGTTGCTTCATTAAGCCTTTTTATTTTGTTTCTTTTCATCAGATTACAAAAAGTTTTATATATACACCCTTTTTTAGTATATTTTTAAGTTTTCAATTTCCTTGTTTAGATTCTGCATTAGAATAAGTAACCCCTCTGTTAACATTATATACTATAATTAGCATTTTATCAGATATATATAGATAGGGCCACAAATTGTTAATAATTTCTTTTATATATTTATGTCTGTCTTTGAGAGAGAAGTACTTGAAAAAGTTTGAAACAATAATAAGTTTATGGGGTCCTGATGAACTGTTGCTTAATTATTCACATTTTTTCCTGTTTTAAACTTTTTACTATGAGTTATGACTGGTAGATATATTTATGTTATTAAAGCATGATGATCAGCTAGCTGGGAATATGCACAATGCAGCTGGCTAATTAAGATTGATGAAGCTTTGCCATTTTACTTTTCGAAATTTCATTTGCAAATGGACCGTTTCTTTGAACAAATAGATATTATAAATAATTTATGCAGTATAATTTTAATTTAGGACTTTCAAAAAAAAAAAAAGAAAAGAATAGGGAGCTGTTGTCTCACACACTTCTTAAACTAATAGCCATGTCAGATCCTAAATAAGGTTAAACTTTAATTTTTAACGCCTATATTCTCCATTTATAAGAGTTAAAGTCAAGATCTTACTTAAAAGGCATCGAGTTCTACTTGACCTAATAGAGGTTGGTAGGTAAACACATGGACTTTAATAGTTACTTATAAGCTTATATGTTTAGCACTTTCCTTCATTCACTTGCAATTGATCATTTGGTGTGGTACGTATTTTCCTTTTTTAAGCTTCTTACATCTTTACATGAGTTCATTTTTGTAGGAAATATATATAATTCCTTCCTTATAAACAATGTTTTTCCCCCTTTATTTTAACTCTTTCAAATTGATTTTGAAATTTCAGTAAATGACTTTTAATATTGCTTCAAGAAAATAAGAAAAAAGATTCAAATTAGATATAAGTTGGTGCTAGCTGACAGTAAAAAGGGTCTCTTACAAAAATATTTGTTCTTATGTTACTTCCTTGCACGGATCTGCCTATATTGACTCTATATATTTCACATATATATGCCTATCGAACCGTCGCACTACTTGTAAATTGCTTGATAGCTCACGAATGACGCATCGTTCCAGAATACCGTCGTTTTTCTTTATAATTTCAATCAAAATATAATTGAGTTTTAGTACATTTATGAATAAATTTGGAATGTTTTGAAAATTTTCTTTAAGCTACTTGATGAAGCTATATGTATATGAGTACGGTTTTGGATTATTTCGAGTCTTGTTAATTGATGAGTTATATATAGATGTTGAGAGAGTTTTCCTTACTTATTTTCGATGTAACTCGACTACGAATTTAGTGTGACTACAAAATACCGTGAGGGCCGGCTTATAATTTTTTCCCTTTTTCGTTTTCCATTTTCTTTAGAAAGTCTTGCAATAGTTTGAATTCACATATAAGAGTACCAAGGATACAAAATAATAGTAAAAAAGATAAGTACTAACATCACAATATATATCAAAGATCAGAAAGAAAAGAAACTTGTTTGTACAATTAAATCTATAAGATAAGATACGTACCTCTTTCGACTTACATGCATGGTACGTAAACCATTAAAGTTTTTTCTAACATTCATATTAAATAGGTCATATAGTTATGACAAGACACAAGGATCCATCGATCCGTCTAAGCTTTTTTCTCTGATCCCATGTGCATATACTTATATGATTAATCTAATAAATTAAATTGTCATGAATTAGGATTTAATAGTACATTTAATTAAAAATAATTATTATTGAGAAAGGGTATTACCCCACAAATTGATCCGACTTGAATAGAGTTAGTCATAAAATAGATTTAAATTTTCACAAATTATACTGTGATGCTTTTGTTTGGGAATTGGGATGTATTGTTCTCGAAAGGCATATTTTTGGAGTTCTTAAAAAACTACAAGAGAGGAACTAGCAATTATTCCAAAGTTTCAAAACCTAACCTTCTCTCCTCATATCTCAAGGAGAGAAGATATTTGATCGATGTGACATTGATTTGGCATAAATCTGTGTACGGCCAAAGACAAGCGTCCAACACGGAGAAGTGGAGCCTTTGTTTCCAGTAATTTTTTTTTTTGGTAAATTGTTTGTAGTAATTTGCTACATTGCCCAAACAACATATTATATATATATATATCCTCGTACAACAGGGGCTTGAGCTTGCTTAAATTTTAAAGTACAAATAATTATTCGAGCAATTATATATATATATATACACACACTATAGTTTTATAAGATGGGATCCTTGCTTATCGACGTAAATAGTTTTGGGTTTGAATTCTATCTTGACATCAATTATAGTCTCTCATATTAATCTGTAGTGCATGTTTCTTGTGAGCTTTAAGAAAAGGTATGATATTGATAAGAAATGATCGATTAAGGAGCAGATGACTTTATGTTGATTTTGAGTTAGTGGTGTCTAATTATGATCATATACATATATACCATATAGTATCAATTTTACATGAGAGTGATGTAATACTATCATCATCGTTTGAATCCTATTAAAGTACTGTTTATACCTCAATTTACAATTAAGGGTAAATTGGTTAAGGCCGAAATTATTAAATAAATAATAATAATAATTTTTGAAATTATTATTATTATTATTATCCATATATGACGCCCTATATCAAGGGAGGAGGCAGAAAATCAATTAAAGGAGGCAGTTTCCTTCAATGCTGCTGTCAGCTAGGGAGGCAAGCAGTAAAAAGGGAAGTTGTATGCCATCTAACCATGAGATGGAAAATATCTCATGGACTTAAATACCAAGCCAAAGCCGTCTCCTATGTAGAGGAGGGGCCGCCCTCTTCCCTGAGGAGTTATTTTCCTCTTCCTGCAGGAAGGAGGTAGAAAGCTAAAGGTTGTCGGCAAAGGAAACATCTATCTACGAGAGAGAGGCATGAGATTTTCAACCTCACATCTCCTCAACATAATTGACCTAACATGGTGGAGAAATTGCCTAGCCCCTTCCCTCTCCCTGGGAGGCAAAACTACAACTTTGCATTTTGTTCAATTCAGGACAAAATGGTAAATTTGGTCAATTGAGGGTGCTAGAGGTTGCGATTTCTACCAAGGAGCCTACCATGATGATCCTTGAGTCATGTAGAACATCTTGGTAAAATTTCACCTTATCCTGACATCGGTGTAAAAACTTATGCCCGATTTTCAGTTAAGGACATTTTGGGGAGTGAAACAAAGTTCACCATGAAGGAGAGCTCGAATTCACTTGGAATTTTTTCCATAGTCTTATGGAGATAATCTAACCCTACTGGTGAAATTTTGGCTTATTCCGACTTCGTTTGCAACTTTTGTATTCTTTTCAGTTAAGGACAAGTGGCTTTGTCACCCCGATTTAAGCCATTTTCTTAACTAAGTGTTATTTTCATGATTTGAAGAGCTAAATATGACTAAGTAAAGATAATTTCATGGCCTTAGTGTTAAAAGTACAAGTCCTGATGTTAGAAGGCCACTACTTAGTCGAATTAGTTGATTTTAGCACAAAGGAAGCAACAAAAGACATACTGAAGTGTGATAGGAAGAAGGAAGAATTATCCATCGGCCATCTAGGAGGAAGATTTCCATCTCCCATTCAGAGGGATGACGCCCTGACATCCTCTCTTCCCTCTACCCAGCTGTTGGAAGCAATCAGAAGAAGAAGGAAGCTTCACTGCACCTTCCTGAGAGCTGTCATCTACTAAGGAGGAGGAATTCGCCTTCTTCAGCAAGTCAGGCCCATGCCGCCCCCTATATAAAAGGATCAACTCCAGAGCTTCAAACACACATTCACAGATATCATTCATCTTAAAAACTAGCTCCTGAAGCTACAAACTTGCTTCGCGCAAAAAACCAAGCTCCGTGCTTATTTTGTCTCTGTCTTTGCGCCATTTTCCCTTTTGTTCATCACGAGTTCTTACTTGTTCTTCATACTTTTCTTGTTTAGATCCTGTTTCCGGACATCCAAACACTCTTTTAGTGTTTTTCTCTTGTTTCAATCTTATCTCCGGACACAAAAACACTGTACACGTGTTTCTCTCGCATTAATAAGAATCAATTTGTTATTTTCTTTCAATTTCAATCAAGAACAGATCTTGCAGATCTGATCTAGTTAGAAAGAGATCTCGAAGGCCCCAGTCAAGGAAAACAAGTTGTTGTGGATCCAATGATTTAAATGCTCCGATGTGACTTTGATCCAGTCCCCACAAATCGCTCTGATATTTCAAACTGCTGCTCCGCGCACCAGATCTAGTTTTTACAACCTCTTTGTCAATTTCAGCAAATTGACTGGCACGCCCCTATGCTGTCATAAAGAATTCTCCGCAAAAACTCTAGCAAGAAATTTTTGACGCAACAAGTACTATATAATAGACAAAAAAAAATCAATATGTTGGAAAGCTTTTATCCTTTATGTTTTTGTTCTAGTTTCGAGTCAATTAGTATAGACATGAAGATACCCTTAATTAATTAAACTGATAACTTGAATGAGAGGTGTTCTTCTTTTTGGACACACTCTTGGAGTCCCTTCAATAATATTATGGGACCTTTTTCTTTTCTTTTTTTTTCCAGGTTTGACTAGTCTGGACTTTGAATTTAGTCAGAATTCAATGTGATTAATTATCATATATACAAGTGGTTCGGCTCGCGCTGGCGCGTCGAGCGTTAAAAAATTTGAATTGTTTAAGAATTACTTATCTTGAATGCAATGATTTGATGTTGAAAAAAATATTTCAAAGTTACATGATCTAAAATTTGTTATTTTTCTAAATAGCAACTATTAATCTATAAATGGAACAAATGGATTTGCTTGAAACATATTTTTCATCTAAATTGTAAAGTTTGCTTATATAATGTTTTCTGTTAAAAAACATACAATATCTAAATGATTAACCTTCAATAATATTATGGGACCTTTTCTTTTTTTTTCCAGGTTTGACTAGTCTGGACTTTAAATTTAGTCAGAATTCAATTTGATTAATTATCATATATTCAAGTGGTTCGGCTCGTGCTGGCGCGCCGAACGTTAAAAAATTTGAATTGTTTAAAAATTACTTATCTTGAATGCAATGATTTGATGTTGAAAAAAATATTTCAAAGTTACATGATCTAAAATTTGTTATTTTTCTAAATAGCAACTATTAATCTATAAATGGAAAAACTGGATTTGCTTGAAACATATTTTTCATCTAAATTGTAAAGTTCGCTTATATAATGTCTTCTGTTTAAAAACATACAATATCTAAATGATTAACCTATTGTTTATCTGGTATCACAAAACTAAAGTCTATGCCAATTAAAATAAAAAAACCTAGTGTCAATTTATAATTAATTCATCAATGGAGAAAATAATTGCCTGTCTTAAGCCATCCTAAATGAACTTGAACTGAGTAAATATTAATTTCACTTCTTTATATACTTAATGCAAAGTTCTATATAATTAAAAAAAATATAGTAGTATAGATGAAAGATTAATTTTCTCTATATCACCAATCATAGATTATTTAGTTTTTCAATACACTCAAGAGGAGTTCTCCTAACAATAAATACGTCCACACTAACTGACTTCCCAAACCAGTACCAAATGACATGCAATTACAAAAATGACCAAACAGAAAAAAGGAAAGATAAAAATCTAGTTTGGACTTTTCTATAATTTGCCAAGTAAAAAAAGACAAAGTGATGACTCCTCATCAATTTTGATTTGGAGCCTTTAGTAATTTTATTAGCAGACTCAAATAAGGTTTAGTAGTATATTCTTTTTGCACCAACAACATCTCGGGATAGATATATCTTCTTGTATTAGTGTTTTTTTTTTGGCTACATTCTTGTATTAGTGTGTATGTATGTCATTTACATATAAGAGTGATGTAACATTTAAGATTTAAAACACAACATATAGTTACTATACAGTTTTAGCTTTCACGTGCGTTGCACGTGGCACAACATGTTTCGATTAAATATTTTTATGAAATTTTGATAACTACCCTATTAAATTTTGATAATCACGCTATGAAATTCTGATAATTACCTATGAAATTGTGATAAACTCCATATGAAATTTTGATAACCTAACTATGAAATTTTAATAAACCTTCCTATGAATTTTTGTAATCTTCCTATGATTTTTGATAACTTCCTTATGAGATTTTGTTAATCTCCCTGTAATTTTTTGATGCTATAATATGAAATTTCGACAATCTCTATCAGGTTGAGCTCATCTATTTAGTACTATATAAATCATTCATAGTAAGCTCTTCATAAGAAATTCAACTCCTTTAAACTCTATTAAAAATCGTTTTAAGAAATCATCAAATATAGTAGTGAAAAAAATGAAGAAAATAATTTACTTTTTTTTGCTTTTATTTTTGGCAATCTAATCTGGTTTAACTCTTATAGTATGATTATACATTTAAAATTCAACTCCGGTTTAGTTCTTATAGTATGATTATACGTTTAAAAATCCAACTCGTTTGAAAAATCGTTTTAAGCAATCATCAAACATAGTAATGAAAATAATGAAGAAAATAAGTTAAAAAGAGTGATAAAAGAAAGTGAAATTCCCAAAGCATGACAAGAAGTTATCAATACCATACCTAGACGGCAGTTGTTTCCATAACTGCAAAAATAACTGAAATTTTAAAATGGAAAAAGAAAAATTCAAACTCTTTTCATGGTCGTACCTTATGGACATACATTTAAGAAAAATGATACCAAAATTACAAATGCAATAATCATATATTCATCATCATCGTTTTTTTTTCGCTACATATTTATTATCATCATTAATCATTTGGATAAGTAGTTAGAAATATATATATAATAGTTTGAGTAAGATTTAGGTTCTGTTTGTTAAATTAAGTACTGAAAATTTAAGCACTGAATCTTTATGGCTACTGAATTTAATACTGAATTTGTGGTGAAAAAACTGTTTGATAAGTTACTTAATGTGAGATGTAAGAAAATTTTTTTGCTGATATTTTTGTATGAAAATATTTAAAAAATAAATTGATAACAATTAAAAAGGAAATAATTATTGATAAAAGGAAAGAACATAACATTAATGTTTAAATCTTTCTATAAATAGTATTGTTGAATAGAAAAAGTAACCTTAAACCTACTTTTTATTTCCAATACTTTTTCATTGAAAACTTTAAATTAAATGATTTTCTAGCATTGATTATCAAATGCATTGAAAAAATTAAAGCATTGAAATTTTTCATTTTCAATGGTTTGAAAATTTTCAATGGTTGATCAAACAGCCCCTTAAACTTAACATTAAATTATAAATAAATAATAATATATACAGTAGAAATTGGGTTGGTCAATAATAATATAATAATATATATAAAACATAAAAGTCTAATTTTAAGTAATGGCAATTTAGAAATATTTTTGAAAAAACGGTACAATCGGAAAACATAAAGTTTCTCATTATTCATACTTTTATATATAGTATAGATTTGGAGAAACTATTGATTTTGTCTCATTTCGGCCAGTAGGCCCATTAGGCTCGTTTGAATTCATGAAGCCCAAATTGCCTTGATTCATCCTTGATGCAAAATTGTTAAATTTTATTTGAAGGAGGATTTCACAAAAGCAGTTTTGGAGGAAAATTCATAACTTTTGATCCGGAGCTCAGAAAAATTCATAACTTTTATGTTTACCTATAGACCTAATTCTGCCGTTCTGGTGGATGATTTTGCCCTTGAAATTTCTGGACAGAATTGATCTTCTCCTAAACCGACTTGGAGAATGTTTTGGACGAAAATTTAGATGTTAGAGATGATGTGGAGCATTCCTATTGGCCACGTTGGATCCTAATTAATGAGGATAATCTGAATTTCCATTATTTTAATAATGGAATAATTAAAATATTATCTAGTAATGGCAATTTAGAAATATATTTGAAAAAAAAAGGGTGCAATCGGAAAACATAAAGTTTCCCCTTATTCGTACTTTTATATATAGTATAGATATATATATATATATATTGTTATGAGCCATTTGGTTCGTGATCATCCTGGATGATTACCGGGTATCTCCCCAGATGACCACGTTTGCTTACTGTTTGGGTGGTCATCGAAAATACCCTCACGTGACTTGATGGCCACGCGGGGTGTCATCTTGATTCCCCTTAAAATCGAGGGGTATCGCGATGACCACGCGAACTCCTTCCCCATGGTTATCCCACTTAAGTGGCTAATTACTAAAATGTCCTAATGTCTAAAATTTTTCTTCCAAAAATAGCCCCAATGTCTAAATATTTTCTCCTTATACCCGGGTATATTTTACGCGAACCAAACATGGTATTCGAACATTACCACTACATGGACAAGTATCTCACATTCCCAAGTGAAATACCCGGGTATATAAATTCCCTGAACATATCTACAGTCATTGTTTTCAAAGTCGGACCGGTTTAACCGGGAACCGGTGGCATGTCCGGTGCTTAAAGGTGTGGGAACTGCGGTTAGTCAACATGGTCAACAACCGGGTAAAAACCGGTTTGACCGGCGGTTGGATCGGGTTCTGACCGGATAAAACCGGTTTGATAGTTGAAAATTTTGAAAATTTTTTTGAAGGTGGTGAGTTTTGAACCCACAACCTTGTGGGTAGAGCTGTTCAAGGGCCGGGCTACCCGCCCAAGCCCGTAAGCCCGCCCGATATTTTAAAGGGCTTGGACAAGAATTTTAAGCCCATTGGATGGGCTTGGACAAAAATATCAAGCTCGCTTATTAAATGGGCCGGGCTTGGGTATAAGAGTAAAAGCCCAAGCCCGGCCCGAGCCCGGCCCGATTAAGGAAACATGCTTATTTTTTATTTTTTATATGTTGATATATAATATTTATTAAATATAATTTATACGTACACCGTATTTTAAATAAGAAAAAGATGAATTATATATGTAGAGAATCTTATTATCAATAAGAATAGTATATTATAGGTAGTACATATCATATTTTATATTTACAATTATATTTATATAATTAATTAATATAATTTAATTCTTAAAATAATTATTAAAAAAAATTAGACGGGCTTTTGGACGGGTCTTGGTCTAAGTATTTGATAAATGGGCCGGGCTTGGACAAAAGTTTGAGACCCGTTTTATAAATGGGCCGGGCTTGGGCAACACTAATGGCCTTAATCTTAAGGCTAGGCCCGACCCGAACCCGGCCCGACCCGGCCCATGAACAGGTCTACTTGTGGGTAACAAAAAACACACTTAAGCCACTAAACCAAATGCTTTTATGTGATATGTATATACCTTATATAATATTTAAAAGATAAAATGCCAACAATTTCCATAAAATGGTCTTATCAGACCGAACCGACGGTTGAACCGATCAGACCGATCAAACCGCCGACCAGAATCATCACCGATTCCATTGATGGTCCGGTTTCAAAAAGCCTATCTACAGTACTCGAAACAAAAGAACCTTAAAATTTCTCTTGAAACGAAAAAAGAAAAGTTACAAACTTCTAGTCCAAGCTGAAAATTTGTGGCCTACCAAAGAGAAATAAGAACAAATAATTGGAAAAGCCAGAAAGCCAAGCTGGCTGTTTAACTCTCCAAATGATCATATCGCCCAATATGAGACCCACAAAAATTGAATTGAAAAGCTTGACATGCTAACAGCAAATCTGGTGCCAACTGCCAACCAATATTCTCTTATAAACCTGATGCAATATCTTTTACACCCAAACTCATTAGTTTTAAAACTTGCGCAAAAATTTATTGCTACTTATATATATCTAGAGAGATGTAAGTAAGACAGTAACTCTAACTCACAGCTGTTCTACCTAATTTCTTAATTGAGATTATATAAATATATGGTATTTAAAGCCACATGTGGTGTGGGTGTGGCTGTTTCTAATAGAAGGTAATTAAGGAGCATTAACATTTTAGCTTTTTGAAATCAAATTTCCAATATTATATATTATTATTTGGGCCTATTATTTGTAGAAAGTTTGATGATGCAGAGAAGAATTTTGATTTGTAAGTTTTTTTGATTTGTTCAATACTTCACCTTCACAAATTAATTGTGAACATTTATTTGTTTCCATCACTAGCAAAACACAATATTAGCTACAAAGGCAAGGCAACCGAACATTACAAATTTAAGTAATATTAATAAACTTTTGTTTATAGTACTGTATATATAAATCTCTCTTAAATGGAGTACTTATATATAACACAATCAAAAAATTTCATTAAGTGCTCCAAATTTAATTGGAACTTCATTTCTTTTATGAATTTCAATCAAATTATAAATCATGCAATGCAAGCGTGGCAAAACATTTCTGTCCTTACATTACATATGACCAAAATGCTGTGAATTATAATGAAAGAATTTTTAGGTAGTTGTGTGCTTTTTTACATATAAATTAAAAATTAAAAGGAGAAATATTATTCATGCCAATTTGAGATCACATCCATCATCGAGAGGTGAGAAAGAATTGGCTTTACTTGGTGGAATCTAAGTGATAGAGAGATCATCAGATCTTGTTGAAGATGTGGGGTTCTTGTTGATCGAGGTAAATAAACCACTTGCACAATTTTACCAATTTTAGTCATCTCTTCTCTCTATTTCTTGTTTGACACTTGACACCATATTTATATAATTTCCTCATTACCAAGAATAAATATTCTTTCTTTTGGTATCAATTCCATCGCATTGATGGTTGATGTGTTCTTTTCTTTTAATGCATGGCTGTGATCACATGCATGATATTGATGGTGAAGAGGTTTTTAATTATGATGATGATGCCATGCAAAGCAAAGAAGGTTATGATTGAAGTGGGATAAGATAAGAAAGATTAAGACTCTCATTCCATATTATATGTCCCTTTTGGTACTTTTTTTTTCCCAAATTATCTGTCCGATTTAAATTATTAAAACACTTTTGACTAATTTTCACCTTTATTAATTGTGGGAAGAGAAATACATGTTAAATAAAGTTGGGGGTAGTATTGTAAAGTATGGTAAAAGTCTTAATTATAGAATTTTTTGTTCCAACCAACTTTCTTAATATTTATGTTATGATCAAAATGAACAGATAATATGAGACGGAGGAAGTACAAGATTTTGTGTGTTGGATGAAACTTGCCTACATACTTTGTGATTTAAATTTGAAATCTCAAGATTAAAAGAAAAAAAAATGCACCAACTAATATTTGAGGTAAATACTCATATGCAATAGGAGTTTTTTTTTTTTAATTTTTATTTGAGATTGTTAGGAATCGAACCCTAATCATTATAACTAAGAATCCACTCTATCAACAGACCAAATGTATGATGGCAATAGGAGGTATCAACAGACCAAATGTATGATGGCAATAGGAGATATTATTATCATATATATGTGCATGTATTAATTTTCTTCCACACAATTACTAATCAAAATCCTTACCGCCTTTTACTTTTGTATATTGGAGAGCTATATATATACCTTAGGGATAAGGGGAATGTAAGATCAAATTCGAACCTAATATTTGCGAGAAATTCAATTCCCAGTGGAAATGAATGAACTATATTGGACTGAAACATTAACTTCAAATGGGTTTGCATTTCTCATAGTTACTACTCTAGTGCCCATAGCAAGTAATAGCTAGGCTTGGATTTTGGATATGGATTTTCTGTCTGAGCAAATTGTTCCGTCTTGATGTGATATATAGGCAATGACGCCATATGCATTTACTCATCTAAGAAAATGTCTAATAAGCTTGTCAGCCGATCATGAGTGAGAGATCTTTCTTTTCAAAGATGAAGGATCGAATTGCAAAGTGTGTCAAAGGGAAAACTGGTTAAAAGGATTGTTTGGCAAAGGGTAAATAAAAGTTTTCAAGTTCTTTCTCTTGGTTGACTTGCTACCTGCTATATCTGCCTAGGTAGAGCTAAGAGTCAAGCAATTAATTAAACTAAATGCCAAGCAATTTTCCTAGCAAGCTATACTTCAGTTTATACAATATTGATTTGTATAAATATAATGAGGCATAAATATCACTTTACATCCTTGAGTTTATACGAACTGTTATTTTGTACCTAACTTTTCTATTTTGATCAAAACGTATCCTAAAATTTTATTTTTGTGCCACTTTACATCCTCCGTCACGGTAGGACAAACGGCGTCTAGCTTGGCATATCACGTGTATCAAAAAATGACACGTGGCATGCCACGTGTCATTTTTTGTCCACATGACATGCCACGTCGGACACCGTGACGGATCTGTTTGTCCTATCAGAGGGTGCAATATGACACAAAAATAAAACTTTAGGATGCGTTTTGATCAAAATAAAAAAGTTGGATGCAAAATTGTAGTCCGTATAAACTTAAAGGGATGCGTTTTGATCAAAATAAAAAATTGGATGCAAAATGACAGTCCGTATAAACTTATAAACTTAAAGAGCAAAGTGACCTGACATCTTATAAGCTAGTTTTTTTTGACCTAAAAGCACCCAATATTTTCAAAATCAAGCTTGTTTGCCCCAACATATATGTTTTGCACCTAATAATTGATTGAAAAGGGTTTCCCTTCATTTTTGGAGGTCAAAGTCTCAAAATCTTTTAAACCTAGAATTTGCTTGCTTCGAATTGTCAACATATCTTTTCTATTTTGGTTTAATAAGGTTTGGTGAGCCTTCCTATTTCTTTTCTTTTCTTTATGATTTGATATATACTAGAAGATATTATTTACGTCTAGAATATATATATTTGCTTCTTAAAGGCTTAGCTAGCTCAAGTGGTAAGGTGCGAATAATCTTGGTAGAGATTTTAAATTCGAGCCTATTCTTAGTGTTGTATATTGTTAAAAAAAAAATCGGGTGTTTTTGATCATAGAAAAATATGATATGTTATCTATGGAAATTAAAGATGGAGGCTTGAATTGCTATTTTTCATGAACAACTAAAGTTAGTATAGAAAGAGAAATGAACATCCCAAAAAATTTCACTTTCTAATTAAAAAAACAGAGGCTGCATCTTTTTCACTTCAATCCAAAGATATAAAGAAAGGTATAAGTACATATTTTACTCACAATTTTTACTAGCTAGGATTGGGTCAAATTCATAAAGTTTCTCTAGTACTTTAACATTGCAGCTATATAAAAGAGAAGCTAAGTGAGATCAAAGAGAGAATATATATTGGATCAAAAGGGACCCATAAAATCACCTGAAACAAAAGAATCCAATGACATTTAAGGCCAATGAGTACCTAAACCGAAAGAAGAGATAAGCTTACACTACCGTACCCTTCAATAAGTGAACCTTGTCACCTTCCCTTTGGTACAATTATGTTCCACATACTCCAACTTTCCCCCCCTTCAAATTTTCCATGATTTTTGCATCCCTTGTTCAACCTTCATTTCTTCTTGTTTTAATTTCTACTTTGAGGAAACTTTAGTCCCTCAAATCAAATACTCGATCAGGATTTTGGATATATAGAAGTATCATATTAAAATCGTAGTACTTTTGAAAAAAAAAAGTTAATGAATCTGAAATCTCTATTCATATCTCACCCCACCCTTATCAGTCTTCACTTGATCGCAACATTAAACACTGGAATTTAGATATAGAAGTATCAAATTAGTATCTTAGTACCCTTTAGATCTCTACATAGTCCATACCACCCTTATCACCTAAATTCAAGTGGTAAAGGATACTAAAATTTGACTTAAAAAGATTCTTGGCTTCACAAACCATTCAAAACCTTACAAAATCATACAAAATATTGATGCCTAAAATCCAAGTCCAATCATTTAGTTGGGGCAAAATAACAAAAGCCCAATTATGGGAGCCCAACCTTACAAAATCATAGTACAAAATATTGATGCCTAATAAAGGGCCTATTACTATAGTTATAAAATCCAAGTCCAATCATTTAGTTGGGGTAAAATAACAAAAGCCCAATCAATTATGGGAGCCCAACTTACAAAATCAACTTCTTCTTCAATAGCCCAAATCTCCCTCTCCCATACCCAAAAAAACCCACATCTCTTTTCCCCAAACTTCATGACCCTTTCCTCTGTTTTTCCATTTTCTGGGCAATTTACTCATTTCAGTTGACTAAAAAGCTGGTTGAAACTTGAAAAACTTGGAATTTCATTTAAAACTATAAGAATAGTGATAATCGTATTGTATTCCATCTTTTCCTTAATAGGAACAAAATTATTCAGAGTTTTTTCAGTTTCAAACTAAGCTTGAAACTCACAAAAATGAACCCTGAAAACTTTAATTGTGTACCGTGTACACTGTACAAAATATTAAAAGCTAGTACAAAATAAAAAGAAACCAAATTTACAAAAACGACAACCACTTTGTCTTCAAACGCAAGCTTCCGTTCTTATTGGTACCACAACTGAAAAAAAGGCTTCAAGATCAGGTGGCATAAAGAACCCATCCTTCGGCGGTTCCCTCTTTACGAAAACAGGGCGTTTCTTCCTCGGCGCTGGTGGACAAGGCGGAGCTGCCGCCGTCTGTGTCGGCCGCCTCGGCGTCATGTAACCTTCTTCACGTTCATAAATCTCCATGAAAACGCCAAAAACAAGAAAAGAAAATTTTCAAAGAAGATGAGAAGAAGCTTTGAGATGGTGTGAGTGTTTTTGAAGAGTGTTATTAGTGAAAGGAGTTTTTTAAGGGTGTTTGGCTTGCGAGGGAAGATGGCGCGGTGGGTGGGGTTTTTTGACTTATCCAAACGTGTGGTGGAAGCAACTAAAAGAATTGGATCCCACGTGCGACGAAGAGGCTTACGTGGCACGACACGTGGTGGTTTGATTGGATGTTTGGATGGGGAGTTGAGTTAGGGCCATATATATGTTTTTCAAAGTTGCACTTTTTGGGCCTTTTTTAATTGGGTGGGGCCCATGACTTAATTCTCTTATGCGGTGGAAAAACGGGTTTCGTTCTTGGTTTGAAAGTGACCCCAAAAACTGAATCGGGTTTCTTGATAAATGGGTCGGGTTTGGTCTTTATTAAGTGGGCCTAAAGTGAACCCGAAGTTTGGCCCAATAATGGATTAAGCCTAAGAAAAAGAAATAAAAAAATATAATGCGGTGAGCGTGGATCGAACACGCGACCTTCAGATCTTCAGTCTGACGCTCTCCCAACTGAGCTATCCCCGCTTTGTTTTATTTTTCCCATAATAAACTTTTTATCATTGTATCATAATACTATTTTTGTAGTTTCAGTCTCCATCGTCTTCTTCACCTCCCGCCCCATGAAAATTTTCTTACTTCTACTACATCCAAAGAACGAGAACCTAAACTAAGAAAACAAAAATGCCCTTCATATCGAAAATACAGAGGCAAACAGATTACCATCTGTTTCCTCCTTCAACCCCTATCGTTATCGACAATGGCGCTTCCTATTTCCGTATTGGGTAACTTAACCTAAACCAGAAACCCTAATTTTCTTATGTTTCGGTTTTATTTTTATCTACATTACGATTTTCTCTTGACTTTGTTTAATTTGGGAATTTTGCAGTTGGGCTGGAGAGAGTGAACCTCGGGTTATATTCAGAAACATAGTTCAAAGACCTCGCCACAAGGCCACTGGTACTTTGTTTTCTTCTTCCTTGTCAAATTATTTTAAGGAAAGAAGAAAAAAGTGAAAATTTTAGATGGGGTAAAGGTTAAATTAAGGTTTTACTTGTGCTTTTTTGGGTGATGCAGGGGAAACTGTGACAATTGTTGGTGACCAGGATACTTCTTTATTGAGATACTTTGATTGCACGCGTTCCGGCCCGCGTTCTGCTTTCGATAGCAATGTTGTTTTTCAGTTTGAAATCATGGAATATGTATGTAAGAAAAATTTTAGTTTGGATAGTCGTTGGTTTTCTATTGGAATTTAGATAGAAAAGTTTGGATATTTTGTTATGGCTTGGCTGTTTAAGTGCTTCTAATGCTTGCTTTTATTCATTTAGAGTATTGTGAGCATGCTAAGTTTTTCCTGTTCTGTTCTTGTATTTATAGATTCTTGACTTTGCCTTTGATCGTTTGGGTGCCAGTGGCTCTCGGGTATGCTGATAAGTTTACAGCTTTTGTTATCATTTCTTAAATGACCTCATTTATATCTGCTTGTGTTCTGCATTTTGACTTTTTATATTTTGAGGGCAAAACAGATTGATCATCCAATCCTGATCACAGAATGTGTATGCAACCCAGTTTACTCCCGTAGCAAAATGGCTGAACTTCTTTTTGAGACTTATGGGGTTCCTGCAGTAGGTATAACCACTCGTTTAAAATCCATGAAATTCTTCAATGTTATATATGATGGTAAATTGTTCTATCAGAGGGATAAATGGTGATGGTCTTGCCTGCATGACCAAGGGCACTCTGCTTCTTGGAAAGAAGTTATATAGCCATAATTTGATTGCAGCGAATATTTTTCGTTAATAATCCTAAAACTTGTATCTTTATTTAAGTTTTTCTTTATGCGATTACAGCATTTGGTGTTGATGCTGCTTTTAGCTATAAGTATAATCAACAGCGTGCCATTTGCGGGAAAGATGGTCTAGCTATCTGCCCTGGGTTCAACACAACTCATGTTATTCCGGTATGTTTCTTAGACTTCTTATTTACCTTGGCTGCCACATGCATTTGCAAAGTTCTGGTGGTAATCGTTTAGCTTAGAAGCATGTTAGGAAGTTGGCATAATGGTAGATGACATGATAAGGCGTTATGGTTCTCATTCTACATCATCACCATCATATTAGCATCATAAAGGAAAATGTTTAGCCCTGGCATCTCACCATGTCTCCTCTGATGAATTCATTTCGTGGTCTGGCACATGAAAGGAATTTATATTATGTACTAGACCAAAGGTGGGAATCTCAGAGATGCTATCGGACAATGAATTATATTAGATTGACTAAGAGGATGTAAGTGTAGAATGTCCTGGTTTTGGTTATCTTTCATTGATTATGATGTGGATTTATTTTACCTCAGTTTGTAGATGGTGAGCCTGTTTATAAAGGAAGCTGTCGAACTAACATTGGTGGATACCATGTCACTGACAATTTGAAGCAACTTCTTTCACTGAAGTATCCGCATCATATGTGAGTGTAACTTCAGCAGTATTGCCAGATTCAATTATGTTTGAATAGAGCATATGCTAACGTCTTTTAAATGATTACGACAGGGCTAGATTTACATGGGAAAAGGTAGAAGACCTGAAGATGGAGCACTGCTATATTGCAGCTGATTACGCTTTAGAAGCTCGATTGTTTCAGGTAACAACTTAGCTTTTTACTGCTTCCGTTCTCTTTGTAACTGCTGAGAGTTCAATATTGTAACAGAAAGGCGGCAAGGAAGCTGAAGAGAAGACCAGGTGTTGGCAGCTTCCATGGGTTCCACCACCAACTGAAGAACCTCCTTCAGAGGAAGAGCTTGCAAGAAAGGCTGCTATAAGGGAAAGACAAGGTCAAAGATTGAGAGAAATGGCTGAAGCAAAGAGATCTTCCAGAATAAATGAACTAGAAAATCAGTTGCATGGATTGGAATTCCTTTTGCAACAAATTAATCAAGTGCAAGAGGAAGAAATACCAGCTTTCCTTGCGGAGACTGGTTATGTTTCAAAGCAGGAAATAGAAGCAACTCTTAATAAAGTGTCACAGTCATTAAGAAAAGCAAAAGGTGAACCCAAGGCCGAACAAGCTGAAAATGAGAAGGCCGATTCTTCTGCAGCTGAGAAGTATCCTCTCATCAATATTCCCGATAACATGCTTACCCCTGAGCAGGTATCTTTGATACCAAATAGTAATCTGCATCACTTTTTTGGGGTTGGCATTGTTAGTTGAATTTCTTAAATAACAGATCAACTAATTGGATCCAGTTTGGATAAATGGGCTAAATTTATTTTGTCATCCTTGAAAACACAAACGATAGATTATTTTTGTTAACAAGGCCTTGGGACTGATTATCAGCCTGCTTGACATGAACTTCTCAAGTATCTTTGTTATCTTAGTCATTGATAATCTTAATTGCTTTTGGCTAAAATTGATGGTAGACTTTATTCTTGGCTATGTTATTTTGACAGATCAAGGAAAAGAAGAGGCAGATCTTTCTCAAAACTACAACAGAAGGCCGGCAGCGAGCTAAACAGAAACGCTTTGAAGAAGAACAAGAACGAGAGAAGAAAAATCAGCAAGATGAACAAAAACGCTTGTACGTCTCGATCTTATGAAGATAGAGTTTTGAATTCCTTTATTACACTGAATTCTATCTTAGTTTTGAAATGGGGTTGTGAGAAAAGGCTGCCTCATGTCATTAAAGCTAAGATTTGGTATTCAAAATTGATTGGTTGAAACAATGGGGATTCTAATTAGCTTGTCTGATTGTTATTTTCTTTCTTTTCATTGCTTTTTCCTTTTAACAGGGAGAACCCTCAACTTTATCTAGAACAGATGCATACTAAATACAAAGAACTGTATGAGAAGGTTGAGCAGCGGAAAAGACTCAAGACAAATGGAGGCCATACAAATGGGAACTCAGGGGGTGTTGGGCGTGGAGAAAGGTTGAATCCTGCCCATAGGGAAAGAATGCGCCTTTTAACTACAGCAGCCTTTGACCGAGGGAAGGGTGAGGATACATTTGGTGCCAAAGATGAAGATTGGCAGCTTTACAAACTAATGAGCAAAGATAATGATGATGATGATGATGGACCAGATGAAGATGAAGCAGAGCTGGCCCGTGTTTGTTCTAGGCTCCAGGTCAGTTTATTTCCCCTGGCATGGTTTTGATTTCTCCAGTATTGTCCTAATTGTCAATTGTCATGTGAGATGAATATTTCAAAACTCGATTGATCTCTGTTTTGGCAGGAGATAGACCCAGCATTTGTTCCCAAGCCAGAAGTAACAACTACACAAGCTACTGCTTCTGAGGTGCCACGTGCTCGTCAACTCACCAAGGAAGATTTTCAGATTTTATTTGGGGTTGAAAGGTTTCGATGTCCTGAAATATTATTCAACCCCAACCTGGTTGGGGTAGATCAAGCAGGTTTAGACGAGATGACTGGGGTCTCAATAAGGAGGTTGGGGTACAAGGATGGGGCTCTAGAGGATAGATTGACCAGTTCAGTCTTTATGACTGGTGGGTGCAGCCTCTTCCCCGGCATCAATGAGCGATTGGAAGCTGGAATCCGGATGCTTCGACCATGTGGATCGCCAATTAAGGTGGTAAGAGCATTAGATCCAGTTCTTGATGCATGGCGTGGCGCTTCTGCTTATGCTGCAAACTATCAGTTCCAGCAGCAAACATTCACCAGAGCAGATTTTTATGAGAAGGGAGAGGATTGGCTCCGCAGATATCAACTGCGCTACACATTGTAAATCTTTTTTTGGGAATGAGATTATAGTCGGACAAATTCCCATTTAGGAAAGAAACTAGAAACTCCAACAGATTATTCCCTGACATGTCTTAGAACTTTCATATGCATATGCATATAAGATCATTATTCCAGCAAAAGGAAAATTGCATTGGAAATGGTTTTACATGTATTTTTACATGGAAATTAATTTAATCCAGTGATTGGGATATAAGATTTGGCAGCTTGAGCAAGGTATATGAAGACATCAAAAGGTCAAAAGTGAGAAAAAAAAAATTAGTAATCAGAAGCAACGGCTATTTGGCATTTACTTTGGTAACTAAACCCAATCTGACAGCTCTTTTATGTGTTTGATTATATTCACGAAAATGACCGTTAACTTTGCAAGCACCTTGTCGTTTTTAATTATCCAAAGAATAAAACGACAGAGTGTCTCTCCCTCTCTATTTCTCTCTCTAAGAACATATAAAAAGAGAGCGCTCCTCTCTCTACCCTACCAAAACCCAAAATTTGACCGTTGCAAATCTTCCCAGAAAAGGCAGGAAAATCAGCTCCTCAAAAAAGAGGAACCCTTTGAAAAACCCCTCTTTGTTTTCAAGGAGGAGCCTTTTTTTTCCTGCTCTCAGATCTTCAATTTGATTCAGCTCCTTTCCTGAAATCAAGAGAAACCCATTTTTTCTGTAGCATTCAAGCTTCTGAAAGATCCAAAATTTCCCTGAAAATGGAATCACCACAACAACGGAGAAAAAGTGGGCTGAATCTCCCTGCGGGGATGAATGAAACTTCCCTGCGGCTTGAAACGTTTTCGACTGCTCCTTCTTCTTCTTCGTCTTTCCGTTCCATTTCGATTTCTTCACCTCGGATGATTTCGAGTTTAAGTTCACCTTCATCGTCGAAATCATCAACTTGCAGCGATAGGTTCATTCCATGCAGATCTTCATCGAGGCTACACACTTTTGGGTTGATAGAGAAAGATTCACCGGCTAAAGAAGGAGGAAATGAAGCGTATGCCAGGATTTTGAAATCTGAACTTTTTGGTCCTGATTTTGGTTCTTTTTCTCCTGCAGGTTCACCTATGAGTCCCAACAAGAACATGTTGAGGTTCAAGACTGAGCATTCTGCGCCTAATTCCCCGTATTCTCCTTCACTTCTGGGTCAGGATAGTGGATTTTCAAGTGAAGCCTCTACGCCTCCCAAGCCACCTAGGAAAGTCCCCAAAACACCCCATAAGGTAAATTGTGCTCTTTTGCCAGCCATGAGTTGAATGAAATTCTTAAAAACTGTAAATTTATATGTTTAGAGACTTGAATTTAGATTCACTCACATTGAACTTCAAAACATAAAATAAAATTGCTTAAATGATTGTAGGTGTTGGATGCCCCATCACTTCAAGATGACTTCTATTTGAACCTTGTGGACTGGTCATCACAGAATGTACTCGCAGTTGGTTTGGGTACTTGTGTTTATTTATGGACAGCATCAAATAGCAAAGTGAGTTTGAAATCTTGATGCTTCATTGCCTTTGAAAATGGACTTTTGTTTGAATTATATATGAGGGAAAGAAATTAGTGTATGAAGTGTTTGACATGGTGTGTTATCTTTAATCTTAGGTAACAAAGTTGTGTGATTTGGGGCCACATGACGGTGTGTGTGCTGTCCAATGGACCCGGGAAGGTTCTTACATCTCCATTGGTACAAATTCGGGTCAAGTTCAGGTATCTAACATTGTTCTATTCTATAGCAAAATTTGTATTTCATCAGATAATGATTTTTCATTTATATGGATTTCATTTAGAGGGTGGACTTAAACTAAGCATTTTGGTTCTTGTTTTTAGGTATGGGATGGAACTCAGTGCAAGAGGGTCCGGACCATGGGCGGCCATCAAACAAGAACTGGTGTCTTGGCCTGGAATTCACGGATACTTGCATCAGGAAGCAGGGATCGCAACATTCTTCAACATGATCTTCGAGTTTCGGATGACTATGTTAGCAAGCTTGTTGGACACAAATCTGAGGTAAAGCTTTATCAAGTCTTTCTGTAACACTCAGTTAACCCAGCCGTTTATTTGTTGATAAATGAGATAACCTTCTGCTCAATCCATCAGGTTTGTGGGTTGAAATGGTCTCATGATGACCGTGAACTTGCATCAGGTGGAAATGACAATCAGGTAATCATCTCATCAATTCATTCCCTTTGGTTATCTCAGTAAAGATGACAATTTGCTAACTCAAGTTTTTTGTTGGTAACCAGCTATTGGTGTGGAACCAGCATTCTCAACAACCAGTTCTTAAATTGACAGAACATACAGCTGCTGTCAAAGCCATTGCTTGGTCACCACACCAGACCAACCTTCTTGCATCGGGTGGTGGAACTGCTGATCGATGTATCCGCTTTTGGAACACTACCAATGGTCATCAATTGAACCACATAGACACAGGGAGCCAGGTAATTAATTTTACAGTATCTTGTTCATTGCAGTTTCTTTAGTGAGCATAATCATGTTTGAATAATACTTAGAAGGCTCATGAGCACCTTGCTTACTTTTTCGATATAAATGTGATGCCAGGTATGCAATCTATCATGGAGTAAGAATGTCAATGAGTTAGTTAGCACCCATGGATACTCTCAAAATCAAATAATGGTGTGGAAATACCCATCACTGGCAAAGGTATTTTGCAAGAAAATGTTTTCCCAGAATCCTCAATGCTTCTATCTAAAATTTTTTCAGGTATTATTTTCTCACTATTATTGTCCTTCTGTTTTGGTATTTTTGTAGGTTGCTACTCTAACCGGCCATAGTCTTCGCGTACTCTACCTTGCTACTTCGCCTGATGGACAGGTAAATGTTCCCCCAATGATTAAGGCATTACATTAAAATGATTCCTTGATGTGATATAGGTTAATATAGCATTCATTTCTATTACAAAAATAAAAGAAAGGAATTGATCAGTCCATCTTTGCCTACTCAAATGCAGACTATAGTGACCGGAGCAGGGGATGAGACTCTGAGGTTTTGGAACATTTTCCCATCTGCAAAAGCACCAGTAAGTATCGTGTGCTATGAAACAAAAATAAAAGATTTTGTTTTTCTCATTATATTCTTCAGCTATTTACTTATTCTCACAACCTTTGTCCCTTTCTCAGGCTCCCGTCAAAGATACAGGACTCTGGTCTATGGGGAGAACCTACATTCGATGACACATTGACATGAAGAACCTACATATTTCTTTGCCTTTTTTGCCTGAGAATACTAAAGTACTCTGCTGGTCTTATGGGATGAACCTATATTCGATGACACATTGACATGAAGTACCTACATATTTTTCTTTGCCTTTTTTGCCTGAGAATACAAAAGGAATAGGATATTCTTTGTATATTGTTTTCATTTTCTGACATTTGTAAGTAAAATACACAGTATTACACAAGTACACAAGGGAAAATCATGAACCTATTTGAAAACTTTTTCGGCATTTTTGCAAATATAGTGGAGTGTTCTTTCAATGGTTGTTGACACATTTGTATGCCGGTTATGTCAGCGTCTCTAGCTCCCAAGTTACTTTCCATTAATTATTTCTCTTACAAATTTAGATATCTGACAATCTGAACTTTAAACTTGAAACTATGCAAGCACTAGCCTTGTGAAATAGTTGATGGATTCCTACATATCTAAATAATTATGAATTTCATATCTCACATCAAATGGATTTCTACACTGAACATCAAACGGTTGCAGCATCAAGGTTAAAAATCTGCTCGTGATTCCCTGTGGGCAATAAAAGTACAAGAATGTTTATTTGCCTTGCCTGCTGAGAAGATTATGTGGAGGTTGCAGCTCACAAGGCTTTTTTGTATATCAAGGCTACATCAACAAATTTATAGAAGTGGCCAGAACATAACATAGATCATGTCTACTGCTGGTTGTTGGAAACTGAGCCTGGCTATGACCTCCCAGTTTAGAAATAGCTAGAACAAAAGTGAAGCAAAATGAGGCAGAATTGGCCTCTGGGAATCTGGCTATGACCTCAACTGGGCTTCTGGTTGTAGGAATCTGAAGAAAAGACCAGTTGAGATGGCTATGACTTCAAATCTTGACAGATTAAATAAATCTCTCTAGATGAGGATCTTGTAGCCTTAGGCCTTAACCATGATGCCTTTTTGAAGAGTGGTTTGCAGATTTGGCTCAACTCTGCAAACAACAAGAAGAAAGTGAGAAACAATATATTTCATTCATTTGCAAATTGGATTCATTGCAGAAGCTTCATTTGCTAAGTGGATTCCCCACCTTTTATATCTTCGCTCTCTAGAAGCTTAATGACAAGATGACCCCTTGATTGGAGTATACCATTATCATCTGGACCAGTAGCACATGACTCTCCTTCTGTTTGAAAATTATCATCCATAAGCTGGGCAGCTCTACCAACAGCCAAATCAAGCGCTCGCATACCTAACTCCATTGATAAAGCTGCATCCCTAGTTGAAATTCCAGAAACTGGGGGACACATATCTGAAAGTATAACTGAGAACCCTTTTTTCTGCAGGAACAACACAAAATTAACAAACATCTATAAGGGTTCAAGACAAACAAAAGACCCCTCACTTTTTAAAAGACTGCTCCTTCCAGTAGGGCAGCAACTTTCATTTCCGAACCTCTTCCTTCGAGCATTTATAATCCTAACTTCTCCTTAATTATAGATGTAGTATCTAAAATGACTGAATCTATTCTGTTTTGCTTTGTTCAAATTACCAAGGCCACTAGTGAGGGCTACAAATTCTAAGTTCTAACCATAAAACTACTAGAAATCTACACATCTTAAGATGATCAATATGCTAATAATAGAGTAATAGACATTAAAATTGATAAGCTTACCTGGGGAGAGAGTTCCCTAACTTGTTGCTTGGGTAGTTTCATTACATCAGCAGAAACAGTTTGAACCCTCGAATCACAGAAAAGAGAAGGAACCCTCACCTTCTGTTCTGCAAATCCCAGCATTTCTTTTATTAAACACATTACAATCAGAAACAATAAGAAATTGAACCAATCAATAAAAAATATACCTTAACATCAATTCCAACAACAGTTCCACCATTTTTCAATGGACCCAAACTCTGACAAGCAACCTATAACCAATGAAATGCCCATAAATTCAGAAAGAAATGAAAAAACAGCCAAAACCCATCAAAGTAAATAACTTGTTGAAGAAAAAGGATAACCTGAAGCCAAGCACCAGGGGCACAACCAAGGTCAAGAACAGAAGATCCTGGCTTTATCAACTTATATTGCTTTTGTATCTGAAGCAACTGAAAATCAAGCAAAAAATACTAATTAAGGAAAGAAAAAAGACAAAGAATTTGAAAGAAATGGAGAAGTTATATGAATAGAAACCTTGAAAGCAGAACGAGCAACATAGCCAAGGCGTTGAGCTTCCCTGTAGAAGAAATCTGGAGTTCCTGCTCCGCTCATCTCTCTCACAAAATTTTCTAAAACCCCGTTTTTTCATTTACTAACTGTTGGGGTTTTAAGCTCAGTTATTTTGCAAAAGGCCTTCAAGCCCATTTAAGGCCCGTTTAAGCCCATAAATTTGGTGGGCAATTTGATGAGTTTGGGCCATAGCATTTGAAGCTTGTCCATGTAGATGTAGATCTAATCCAATGATTGTGTTTAAGAGGCTAAATTGCTCAAATTGATCACTAACATTTGAGAGTTTTTCAATTAAGGTTCTAATGTTTGAATATGGTTAACTAGGGGTTTAAGTTTTTTTTTTTAACTTGTTTATATAGAACATATAACAATTTGAGAGACCCATATATGGGTAAGTTCAAATAATATAGATTAATATTTAAACAATATGAATTTGAACATTTGACTCTACTGGTTGATGCATGTTTTCTGAATTCTAAGAAATGTTAACCCGTATTAAAAAAACGACTCAAATGATAGTGACCAATTTAGCATTTTATCTTAGTTAGAAGTTTAAAAGAAAATGTTAAATCCATCTAATGAAGTTTTATAAAGTTCATTACTAGTTGTGCTAAAAGGTTAAACATCAAATCACACATTTCATCCACTTGACTGCACATATGTCTAGCTAGCTAGGTTGTAACGCATACATCCTTCAAATGATTCCTTAACAAAGAAAAAAAAGAAAAGCATCTTTTTTCATGATCCAATTGAGTTTGACTAATATTGTTCATGATGCACTTCTTGTTATCCTCTCAAAATCAATTCAAATCCTCTCAAAATCAATTCAAATCCGACTGCTCAATCTTGCAGATGATCGGGAGGGTATAGGTGTCTTGCGAGTTTAGTGCTACTTTTATTTTCTGTACTTTCTTAGGAAAAGAAATAAAAAAATAAAAAAATAAAAAAATAAAAAAAAACCCCAATTATGTGTAGTCTCAACCAACCTTAGCACTTTAGGTTAAGGTTTGGTTAACCATAATAATCCCATAAAAGGTAATTAGACATTATGTTAAGACATGGCATCTTCGATTAGTTCTTAACCATGTGTTATTACAAGACTCTGTCATCAACCTTTCCTTTGTACGTAATGCATGACAAAGAAATGATCAAATATGGCAATTACAGAACATATAAAATTAACATTTGACTTCTAAACACATCGATTTCGGCTGTCTTAACCATCAAGTAATCTATCTAATTGAGATTAACAAATCTAAAAATGCTTCTCTCGAAATTTCTCCATCTAAGCATTGCCGGTACCATTGACATATATACAATTCTAAATGCTATGACTATGAGCCAATTTGATTTGCTAAGCAAAAATATTAAACTCCAAATTATATAATAACTAACTTTGGTGCAATGTTACTCAGCTATTTGACTAAAATATTTTAACCGACCATCTAATTAGTTTAAGTGCATGTATATAGGTGTTAAGTGTTCATTGGTTACTAACAAAATATATATAATATATACTAATAATAAAAGATCAAAGTCCCCTCCCTCTTAAAATATTGCTCTAGGTAAGAAACAACAAGTTCAACAACAATGATTGGCTAATTCTTACAACCTTGTGAGGTGTTTCATCCAATCCTAGGCAAACTAAAAACATTAAACAAACAACACTCAATAAAGTCTCACCACAACATACAATGTAAGAACACCCAATACAGATATCAAGTCTAGAAGATGGATAATTATAGTAGTATGCTATAATATAAAATGAGGAATGAATCTTGAATGCATTTGAATAATATGAATGTGAGATAATGGCAAGTGAGATGTATGCATCAATGCCACTAACTACAGGATTTAAACTATTAAATACAGAGAAAACCATGATTAAGAACTATTTATATGAAAAGTATTGACACCCCACAATGAAATGGTATTACTTCATATAGCAGCAGAAGAAGAACATCCTAAGATTGATATGTTGATGGGGCCCATTTCACTAGCTAAAGCATTACAGAATGTAATGGATTTGGTACATGGGATTTCTATCAAGGAAATGGCTGGATATTCCAACAGTAATTGCATGTAAAAGCTGCTCAAGAAATGAGATATATATATTCTATTGCTCAGGAGTTGAACATAAGACAATGACAATATTAAACAAGAGATTTACTAGATATATTCAATACAGTATACAATTCTGAAGCACGTTATTCTCTAATATCAGCAAATGTAACTTGAATCACCAAAGAGGATGCTGATTGGTTAAAAGAAAATGTAGGACACAATATAAAACAAGCACTACTTTATTATGATAAAGAGATTTTCAATATCATTTGCATTCCCCTAAACTGCTAGCTTTTGATCTAATTACATCATTGTTTCACCAAAGATATGTAGGTGTAAAGGCATTACCATTGCTGTTATTCCCTGGTGCTTCTTATGTATAGGTAACTTTCAAAGCAACATAGTACATTATGGATACATCTTTTGCTAAATTAATGATCCGCAAGAAACCTCTGATTTCAGTCTTCAACATCATGAGAATAAGAAGCATCAGCAATAACTTACTTGACCTGTTTGAAAAAAGTAAATACTTGTCAATATCAAGTTCTTACATCTACTATATGCAACAAAACTGGCAAGATATGTACACAAGTTTTTGTGCATTGCGTGTTTATGTTTGAATGTGTGCACTTATGAGAGTATGGACAAATAGACGTGAGTTTTGGCTATAACAAAAGTAGGAAGTCAGCACCTTATCTTCATATATGTGATATCCATCATAAAATCTTGACTAACAAAGCCTGCAACCCAACCACAAAGGTTTTTGCAAGACCTTGCCTTCTATGAGTAGAAACAGATACGCACTTAAGAGGCAGGCACCCAAGAAGAGATTGCATATACGATTCGTCCCTTCCACCCTTGAAGCAACCACCGATTATCCTCATCTATAACAAAGTCCTTGTGGTAGGATGTATGCACCCTCTCCTTTGCTATCTTCAAGATCTCCTCATTTAGCGGCAACTGTCTAAGCCCAGCTCTCATCATCCGGACCTGTACTTGCTTGTACGTCTCAGGCCTCTCAATTCTTTCAGCACCCTCACATGCAATGACATTCTTTGCCTCCCACCCAAATATCTCTCTCTCAATCAGCTTCCTCTCTGGAGTTTCGCGGGGCACATTAGTCTCAAGCATATCAAATAAAGTTGAGTAGTGAAAGAGAGCCTCCCTGAATCTTGTAATAAAGAATGGAGCACTGTAGGCACCATTCACAATCCCTAATATGAAAGCATCAGGCTTCATTTTCCTGATCAAGTTCAAAACTTTATTCCTTGGACTCTCAACAACCACAGTCTCATCAAGTAGATTTCTAAGCCTATACATGCAGTTTACAACAACAACCTCATCCCCATCAATCTTGAGGTCCTCAATTTGAATGGTGTCCCACTTCTGTGCAATTGCATGGAACTCAAATGGAACTTTGAAAGTCTCTGCATAGTTTGCAAGACGGCGCCCTGTCTCCTCAACCCTTTCTGCTGGGCGGAAACCTGGTTGTGGAAGATCGATCCCTGTAATCCTTAACTTAGGAGGTCCCCCAGGTCTAGATGAGAGACGCCGTAAGAGGCAAGGCCATTGGAAACCATATAGAATACCAAAGTCAATAATATGAAGCCTAGTTGCATTTTCTGCTAGATTCATTATTGTCTTATTTGAGAAGAAATTTGAGAGCTTCTTAAAAGGACATGCAGCAAGGAACAGATGATAAGCTTTTAAAACATCAGCAGCTGATGTTGGCATATTGACAGCAGCATTGTAAATCTGGGTCCCAGATCCAGCTAAGCGTGCCTCAAGGCCATCAACAAAATAGTGAGCCATCCTCTGCATCCCATCACCTATAGGTGAAGAATGCTGCCTGATTTGCTTCATCAGCTCATTTGCACTCTTCCGGTCGTCAGTTGCAACCGCTTGTGCACAAAGAGTCAGGAGAGTTCTCAAATCCACCACATTCTTTTTACCTCCCTGTTTCTTTCCACGTGTCTTTCCACCAGTAGACCCTTTTGATTGTCCATTCTGCTGCACATTCTTGCTTGTTTCATTTTGCCAAGCTTTTTGAAGGTCAGTTATGCTTTGACAATTTAGTAGCACATTATCAAACATTTCAGAGCTTACGGTGGATTCAGTATAAACTGCTGACTGCTTGTTACTCCTCCCACTGTCCAAGTCCACATCCGCAGGATGAGGATTCTTCTTTCGTCTTGATCCATCATGTGAGAACTCATTCTGCTCCACCTTAACTACCATATCTTTAGCCTCTTCTGTTACCTCTTTGAGAAACAATCCATCATTCTCCACATCAGCAAACAGGCTTCTGCTATTTGGAAGGAACCTACTTGCTTCCTCGAACCCTTTTCTAAATTGCATGACAGACTCACTATCACTAAATACTTCAGGAACCCTGAGAGTACTCACTGGAGAATCCACAAAACCATCTACCACACTACCAGTGCTATTGCTTGAGCTATGGGATGATTGAGAATTGACCTGAGGAGCGAAAATTAAAGACCTCTGCTCACGCAAATCAAGGTTGCGCCCAGGATCAACTAAGTTACTGCTATAACCATTGATGCTAGAACTACTACATGTCCAACAACTTTGATCACCAGAGCTTTCTTGGCTTTGATCAGTATAAGATTTCGGTTCATATTTGGGAGAAGGCGGATATCTTTCTCCAATAACCTCATAAAAAGATTTCTCTGCAGCTTGAAGTGCCGCTGAGGACTCCTTAAACATGCAGGTCTTATCTTCCATATCTTCTTCCATAAGAATTTGACTTATGTATTTAAGAACTACATCACTAAAGTCATAATCCTCATTGAAATCTCCCTGCTGGTTCATGCTGGAGGAAAGAGCTAAATTTGTCGAAAATGGAGCAGGTTGCAAAGTAGGAACATCAACATAATTTTCATTCTTAAACCTGTTGTCAAAATTCCGACCGGATAAGGCCAACACAGTATCCTCATTCAGTCTAAATCTATCAACAGAATCAAAAAGTCCCTTCAATGAGGGATCCATGACCAATAAGTTTCAGAAAGGAATATTGAAGTAACAACCAACACCCAATAACCCAAATCCAAAATTCTGAACTTCTGAAGTTCTTCCCTTTCAAGTGCAACATTAAACAACCAATACTAAAAGCCAGAAAGTCTAACCCCAAATCCAACTCCTCCACTCTTCTTATAATACCACTAGCAATACTAACAGCTTTACAACCATAAACTAATCATGTCTCTTCATTCTCAAAATTCCCTATAAACATCAAAATAGAACAGCATCAAACATATAGAAAACTGGGTCTAAAACAAAAATGAAACCTTGGGACATTATATCAACAAAAAGATAGCATCTTTGGAAACTATATAACATAAAAGTAAGATCTTTGGACAGTACATAAATAAAAACAGCATCTTTAGAAGTATAAAATATTGCAAAAAGCAGATTCTTGTGAACAGTATACAGCAGAAAAATCAACATTTACTAAAAGTTATAATAAGGGGAATGAAACAGGCAATGATCATTAAACCCCCACATAGATATGATTCTTGTCAGTACAATATAAGACTCAAACTAGGACCAAAAAGGATTTTTTCAGGTTTAAAAAAAAAAACAACCTCAAAAAAACCCAACAAGCAACTGTTGAGGGAACTGTAAAAAAGAGCAGAGAAAAGATGAAGAGGAGTAAAGTACCTGAGGGAAAGTCTCAGAGAAAAGAGAGAGAATAAGAAGAAGATGGCCAAACAAGGCTTAACTTTTTGAAGTTAAGGAGAGAAAGAAACTAATGTATATTTTGTTTTTGGGTACAAAAGAAATGATGTGTTGAACTTAAATAGGACGACGATGATGATTGTTCCATGAGGATGAGGCTTTAAGGTGGCAGGTGATTTGTTGAATCCTAACCGTCCATTCTTGTCTTAGCTTTGATACTGACCCTTTGTTTTCTTCAATGGTTCCAGTGTGCTATTTTTTTTCTTCTTCTTTTTGTTCAAACAAAAAAATGTATAAATCTTTTTCATGAGATTAGCAGTTTTTTCTTTCTTCCATTTCATTGATTTAATAAATTCTTTTTCAGTTTTTAGAAACTATACCTATTTGAGGAATTTATGAAATTTCATTGTTATATAAAATTACAATTTTTTTTTCTAATCATTTCAAGATATTATTGTTGAGAAATAGTGATTGATATTTCCACATTGATGAAACTTTATTTGAGGATTTGTTGATGAAAAAGTAATGTCTGGTGAATAATGGATGATATGTAGTTCTTTCAAAGTGCTAATCATAGCTAGCTAGATTAAAAGAAAAATCAAAGTCTATCAATTTTCATGAGTGGTTTTTTTTTCTTTCTTTTTAAAAATCATTGCTAGCTCTAGAGTGAGATTGCCATATTTACATCAAGGCAATTTATTTGTGGTATTTTCCATTTAGATAATTAATAATAATAAGGTTATAATTGCATTTGACATCTAAATATGATTTTGATGGTGAATAAAATTACCAAATACAAAAAACAACCTTATTTGGTTTTTGTTTAATCATCATTAGCCTTTACTCTGATAACCTGATAAGAATGAAAATACAAATTCAATCTCCTCGAAAGAGTATTTATTGACAAATTTTGAAGTTTTTAACTTTTCACATCTTTCGGAGAAATTATTAGGTGGATCAGGTTCACCACGTCATCCGTGGTCCCGATCAATAAGATTTTAACAAGTCATATTTCTTCCTAAAAGTTAGGCACAAATTTAGCACCAGGTTTAGCCCCTAGTTTCAACATATCAGATTTACAGGGTAAGTCCTTAAATTTAGGATATTGATTGGCTAGGGTTTTAGAAATTATAGGAAAAAATCTAATTTGTCAAAAAATCTTATTGATCGGGACCACGGATAACGTGATGGACCCGGTTCACCTAATAATTTCTCCATTTTTTGACCGAGTGGGATTAAATTTAAAATTATTAATAAAGTATGGAGATACTTTGGTTAAACATTGTTATTACTAGTACTAGTAATAAATTCTTGTTATCATGATTTACATGCATCTAAAAAGAAGTAATAAACCAATGAGAAAAATGGGGAGGGTGAGCAAGCAGAATAGCTACATTAATATTTTAATGTAAATGAATGGTTTAGAAATAAACAAAAAAAATGACCATAGACCAAGAGACACGCGCCATACCAAGTATTATTTTATTCATGTTGTTTCTTTATCCGACATAAAATATTATTACTAGTAATCAAGATTAATTAAGCTTAATTTAATTATCATCAAACACTCAAATTGTTTGAGAAAATTTGTCAAAGGGTTCCAAGATAGGAAATCAATCCAATAGTGTTCAAATATCCACTTTTTGTTTTTAAATTTGTCTTTGAAAATGGTGTTATATTAGCAATAAACATATTCTTACTAATCATGAACTTCATCTCTTAGTCTAGTGGTAAGAAGCTTGAAAGTTCATCCAAAGACTACTCTCCCCACTCGCCCTCTTGTAATGACCAAAAATATTTTTTTACCAATCATGTCATAATATCGAGTATTTAATTATTATATCGGGTGTTTAATTTAATGATTAGTGCATGAATCTCTTACTCAAAATTAACTAAATAGTTTGAATTCCATGTTCAGGAGCAAAATTTGAAAAAAAAAAAAAACAAATTTACCCCAAGATTTGTGTAAATAAAGAATTAATTTAATTAAATATATGGAAGCCTCATGCTATAAGGATTGTCCACTTTGAAATAAGGAGCCAATAATATCCTACATATGGATTAATGGTGCTGCTTTGACCCTATATTGCTCTCTTGCAATCCTCATCATTTTGCACTAATATAAATAACAATTTGCCATATTACTCCCTAACATATATTCTTACAGTATTCAATTCATGATTAATGATTTTGAATTCATGTTCCCAAAAGATCCCAAACAATCAAAGTTTGGAACTTTATCTCAAGAACTTTGAGTTTGAATTGAATAACAATTACTAAAACAAATACTAGTACTATAAATCAACTAGCTCGGTTAAGAGTGGGTCAACCTCAAAACCCTTCTTTTAATTAGAGAATTAATCATTTAATTTAAATCACTTAAGAACTAAGGAAAAGACTTGTCAAAATAAATAATTAGTCACTTTTAAACACGTGGGGTGATTAAATTAATTACAAAAAATGTAATTAAGTGGTCGTAAATAAAGTACTTAATCAAACTAAATTTTACTTTCAAAAAAAAAAAACTCAAAGATAAGGTCGTTTTCATTCCTAGTTGGGGACCATCAATTAATTAAAGAAAGGACAAGAGAAACATTTAGGTGAAAAAAAAGAAAAGAAAAGAATGGTCCAAAAATTAATATTTTGTTTCATGAAAGAAAATAAAAATAAAAAAATAAGTAGTCAATGGAGTTGGAAGAGACACCATTTAATCGTTTTTTTTGGCGGTATCATTTTTTTCTGACAAAAAAAACATGAAAATTAACCTTTTTAAATAAAAAAAAATTTCAATGATGCTTTTGTTTTGCATGTTTATTTCTTACTTTAGTAATAATTAATTTTTTGTTCCTTTTTGGCCACATATTCTCACTATGATAAAGATATGTTGTGCCATGGTTTTTTCTTAATATACTTTAAAACTTGGCTAAAAGTTCAATTAGAAGCCCGAAATTTGATGAAAGTGTCAAATAAGGGTCTAACGTTTGGAAAAGGTCAAATCAACACCTTAACTTTCGATTTCGACCAATTAAGTTCAAAATGGAT
Organism: Corchorus olitorius; assembly: GCA_001974825.2. Lineage (NCBI taxonomy): Eukaryota > Viridiplantae > Streptophyta > Magnoliopsida > Malvales > Malvaceae > Corchorus > Corchorus olitorius. The sequence goes on along the minus strand of AWUE01015557.1, from coordinate 2,100 downwards.
AAGTCGAGCACCTATTTGACTCCGGAAAAGGTTAAAGATGTGTCCGACATATCCTTTTTGGACTGATATTGCCTAGATTGTATATGTCAGATACCTATTTGATCTTTTCCGAACGTTAGACCCTTATTTGACATTTTCACATTAAATCAAGTCCCTAATTGAACTTCTAGCCTTAAAACTTTTGTTTGGGCCGGGAGTCATTGTCATTAGGGTTCATGCTTGAAAAGTTTTATTCATATAGACTAATAAAAGTGCTCAATCTTTTCATATGTGACAATTTTGTATATGGACAACAGGTAGAGCAATTATTAATATCATTTGTCTTTTGCTTAGATACATAAAATAAATGTAGGTTAATTTGTTGAGTTTCCCAGTTATTTTATGTAGATAACCAACCAATTATATATTAAGATAATATAAGATATTTCCTTTTCATTATAAGAACCACTATGACTTGTGATTAGAGATATTTAATCAAATAAATTCAAGCATTAAGATTTGTTTGGCCTAAGCATTTGATTTAGTGATCAATATTGAAAATATCAAAGGATACTTCTACTCAATTCTCTACTTAATCAACTATCAAGTGATGTTAACACAAAAAGAAAAACATTATTGACTTGAAGTTTTCTAATAGAAAATGTAAATGATTTGTAACAATAATTATTATTATTAACTTTGCTTAAAATAAATTGATGAATTTATCAAATTCTCACCAAAAAATAATAATTTGGAACAAACAAAGTAGTACTAAATTTTCTACTATCAACAGTGAAAAGTGTCACTATAATTCTAGAAAGAAGGCAGGCTCCTAGGTTTGATTGATCTATTTCTTCAATCTTCCATGTCATTAATTTTTGTCATTAAAAAGCACCTAATAACTGACAAAATAGAGACAAAATAAATGGGCCCAGATAAGAAATAGGTCAAAAGGGATGGGATTTTTAGATTGTTCTTTCTAAGTTTTCCAACCATGTATTGTGGACTTAAATCAGACATACATGGCCCACAAAGTCTAATAATCTTATCCATATTGGGCCAGATTTTGAAAATTGTATTTTACTTTAAGTTGAATCGAACATTTTGATAATTTTCTTTTGGTGTAGACTTCGGTGCTCCCGTTGTGATGCTCTCACTTTTCAATGTGATGCACTCATTCAATTCTGACCATTGAATGCAACATTTATTTTCCTGACCGTCGAATACTAAAAGGTTTAACTTGCTAAACCGGTTTTAAAAACCTTTTGGAATGAATTCATATGTCCTCGTGATAGATTTTTACACCTTTCTTATTCCAACCATTGATATCATAATCAAATCCTAATATAAGCCATGTCACACCTAATTAAATTTTTATTAATTACCTTAACATAATCTTAACCTTAATTAAAAATTAAAATTAACAAACACGAAAAAAAAAGTTAGAAATTAGAAATTGAAAAAAATAATAATAAAATTATTTTTATCATGACCTCATAATTTGGATTTGTTCTAAACTAATCAAATTAATTTGCCACTAGTAAAGAAAAAAAAAATGTTTTACATCCAAAATCTATCTTAATATAAAAAAAAGTCACGTTATAAAGAAAAAAATTATTAATAAAATTTATTAAAAAATCACGTTACAAGTAAATAAAAGAAGTTAAAAATAAAATTTATTATGATGCCAAAAAAATTATTAATAAAATTTAATCTTTAGAGCAACTTTTTCCATTATTTTGGTGTTCCAATATGTCAGTCATTGTTTGTATTTCTGAGCTCCACCGATATACTATATACTAATAATGCAAGATGTTATGAATATAATTTACAAAATTAAAATATTATAGATATACAAGCCAATTAACACAGCAAACATATAATGTAGAAAGCTTGACTATATGAGAACATAATGGAGGGTTTTCACTTTTCAGCATATTTCATTCTATATACTATGTGAAATTCAATAAGTAAACAATATATATACACACTATATTATATATTATGCATAGATCAAATCTCATCGATATGAAGGCATATGTGTATTTTCTCTTAAACCAAACACTTGCCTTGTTTGCTGGTTCCAATTCAGTGTTTCTTAGTCTCATTTTTCTGGCTTTT
>AWUE01015555.1:0-22466 GCA_001974825.2 Corchorus olitorius | reverse complement strand
ATATAATTTTGGTAAATTTTACAGAATTACTATTCCAAACTCTGCCGCCCTGTTACTTTCATGGCAGCTGTCAGTTACAACTTGCAAGAAAACTTTTTAATTTCTATATTTTTTAAATGCTGCTAACATCCAATATAGAAATTATCCAAGTATACATAAACACATAAATTTAGCACAATTAAGGCTGCTAACATCCAATATAAAAATTATCCAAGTGGCTACTTCCTTTTTTTTTTTTCTGATTAATCTGGATCCGACTCGCGTCACGCATTTGGTTATGGTGGATGAGTCTATGAACATGGGCAACTGCGTATACGCAAGGTCGAGAGTCGAGACCTACTTAAGCTGTAATGAGCCGCTTACCACTTGATCCAACCCTTTGTGGTGGCAATACTTCCTTTTTTGGTAACCCTTATTGATAATAACTCTTCCCAAGAAATGCCAGCTCAATTTAATTGTCTTGAGCATGAACTATGACTATTACAGCAAGCAAAAAAGTTCATAACAAAGTGCAAAATTCCACCCTTCTTCCTTTCTTCCTAGCGATTATCGTCAAATTGATCTGCTCCAAAAGCTCTCGAGGCAAGACTTGTGTACTCAATTTTTACATTAAAAGAGTAGCTGAGAGCATTAGTTAAAGTATTTCAATTTTCAATTTATTCTTATATTTACAGTATAGGCTTTAATAGCTCTCTAATAAAACAAAATCAGCAACTGAATAAGTAAATTACCTTGTAATAATGAACCGCAACAAAGTTAGCCCATTGGTTACCAGCAGCACCATAGCAAGTATGAAGCATGTTGATCAGTTCCCCTGAGTTATCTTTACATGTCGCTGACTTGCTTGACATGGAGTGGAAGTAATTTACTAATACCAATGATTTAGTCTTATCATCCATAGCTGATGACTCTTTTCTGTTCGGACAACTTCCCGGTTGCATCCCACCATCCCCATCCAAATTCACAATCTTTGATGTTGTGTTGTGACTGCTTCTGATGATCTGATTTCTAGTAATTTATGAGTTCATCTGATTATAGATGCGCTTACACTGATTTTCGACCTTGTAATTCCACTGGTAAGCGATTCCTTCACTTGCTTCCTTGGATTTAATTGATGTGAATACAAGTAGTCTTTGTTATTAGTTTTTTGAGAAGCGTTGGGTTAGGGAAATTAGTTTGAATAACTGTGTTTTATCTACCTGCACATGTTTCTCTTGTCCAGCAGTGGGAAACAAGGTATTTTCATGTTGCTGTTGGCATATTAAAGCAAGATTTTATGTCACCATATTGGATAGTCTGGACGAAAATTGGGCTCAAATGGCATCATGTTTGAACATTTGGATTGAAATTCCTTCCCGTTTTATTTGGAGTGCTAATGATTTGATGACTGCTCGTTAAATTGTTGGAGCTTAGCTTTAAGTCTTGTCCAGCAGTGGGGAAACAAGTCAATTAGTAAACAAGGTATTTTCATGTTGCTGTTGGCATCCTAAAGCAAGATTTTATGTCACCATATTGGATAGTCTGCAGGACGAAAATTGGGCTCAAATGGCATCATGTTTGAACATTTGGATTGAAATTCCTTCCCGTTTTATTTGGAGTGCTAATGATTTGATGACTGCTAAGTTAAGTTCATACATAGTTAACAACTATAGAAACAGAGAATCCTAACAAACAAAGAATGTTAGGGTCAACATGGGCACTTGAGCAACATTTAAGGAGCAGTCATCAAATCATTAGCTCTCCAGATAACACCGGAAGGAAATTCAATCCAAATCCATGAACGCAATGCTGTCCAAAGCCAATTTTGGTACTGCAGACTATCAGAATATTTGGTGCCATAACATCTTACTCGCTGCCAATCACAAAGAAATACGTGGTTTGCTAATTGACTTGTTTCCCCCACCGCTGGACAAGAGAAACATGTGCCGCCAATAAATAAAACTCGGTTATTCAAATTGAGATCCTCAACCCAACGCTTCTCAGAGAAATCAAACTTGAGGATTTGATATTGGCTATTCGTCAATCGAAGGTCTCCATCAGAGGCAATGAGTTTAGCTTTCCGGAAATTAAAATCCTCTAGCTCCTCCGAAGTTAGCATACTCCACTCTTTAAGTCGAAGATTGAAGGCACCCAATTCACCTTCTGAGAAAACACAATAGAAAACTCCATCACCTGCATACGCTGCGTGTTCCACGTTTTTACGAATACTTATCTCATAAGTCTTCCAAGCATTGTCACCAGGAGAACATATGTAGATACGGGTATTTCTCCTCCTGATACGACCACTCAGACCAAAGATGACACACTTTGGGGAAGTAGCATCCAAGCTAAAGGTCGCCACCACATCATCTCCCATGAAGTTAGATTCCGGGAGCTTAATTACCTCCGAGGTAAACGGAGAGTACAAAAAGAAACTCGCAAAATCAGGTGCCTCATGTTCGACCACTTCATAAAGAACCCACCCATGTGATGAAGCATGAGCTCTTGCTTCACGGATCTTCTGAAATTCTTCCCCTCTAAACTGTTTCTGAAGAGGAGGGTAAATCAGCCGGTCTCCACTCAATGCCCACGGGAAGTTATCGATGGTGGGAATATGAGGGGTCGAAACTGACCAAGCCTTACAGACGGCTTTCATATTGATTCGATCGAGCGAACCCAAATGCCCAATTATACGCTCAACGATGTCAAGAGGGAGATTCGACCAATCAACGCCTCTCATACGTCTATCTCCCAACCTTTTTCTTTTTCCATCTCTCTGTTTATCTCAATCTCGTCTCTCAACCTTTTTCTTGTGATGATATCCATGTCTCTCTCTACTTGCAGCGCAGCAGCTTTCAAATTAGTTAAATATATATGGACTCACCCCACACCACAACCAAATCCCAATGGGATTGGGAGTAGCAGCTTTCATAAGGAAAGTTGGAAACTATATATACGGCCCTCCTTTCCCAGTTGGGCCTACTCTAATCTTCAAGCAATATAATATATTATTTGCTTTTTAATTACAAACTTGGGTAACAATTATGGCAACATTATAATGAACAACCCTTTTTATGACAACATTATATATATTTGCTTTAACAAGTTCAAACCCTAAACCCAAATTAAAATGAACAACTTTTCGCTGATCAAAATTCAAATCAAATCAATAATCATGATTTTTGTTACCAACTTTCTCAAAATTCTCTTGGTTTATTGGGGAAGAATTCATCACATGAAAAAGAATTTTATAGAGGACGAATATGTCATCATGATATAATCAGGGGCGGAGCCAGGATTCTTGCTTTGGGGGGGGCGATATAATAAAATACAATAATATAGTACTTGTCAAAAAAATTTAACGATGGTTACAATTGAAGAATATTAATGACATAAATTTAATATATAAGTAATAGAATTGCTATAATATAAGGATTATTTTGTAAAATATTGTGGGGGCTAAATAAAAAATTTTCTCATTTCACATTGAAATTTATATGTCTTTAAACAAAATTTCACCAATTAGGGGGGGGCCAAATATACAATTCTCCCATTTCACATAAAAACTTACAAGGACTAAAAGAAAATTTCACCAACTTAGGGGGGGCCATGGCCCCTGCCTGCTCCCCCCTAAATCCGCCCCTGGATATAATACCTTTGACTGATATACCAATTTAATATTAATGTCTGATATACCAATTTATATAATTCATATGGTATTGGTGGAATTGTTCTTTACATGATGGTGAGTTTACTTGGCCAATGAATAGTAATCAGCATATTCTTGCTAGAGCTAAGGAGGCGTGGGATGTTTTGAGCAACATTGCGCCAAAGCTGAAATATGAAATGCTTATTTCTTGGAACCGGCCTATTTCTCCGTTTATTAAAGTTAATGTTGATGGGAGTGCTAGAGGCAATCCTGGATTATCTGCTGCAGGTGGCTTGCTTCGTGATGCGAATGCTGGATGGATTGGTGGTTTTACTTATCGAATTGGAATTTCCTCCAGTTTGGTGGTAGAACTATGGGCTATTTATCATGGTCTTCGATTGTGCTGGGACAAGGGGTTTCATAATATTGAGCTGGAGTCAGATTCTTTGCTTGCCATTACAAGGATTAGAGGTGTTGCTTCTGATAGTGGACCGCACCATAGGTTGCTTGATGCTATACATGAGCTATTAAATCATGATTGGGTGTGCAGGATATCTCATATTTATAGAGAAGCAAATATGTGTGCTGATTGGTTAGCCTCTCACTTTGATGATCTACACTTGGGGTTACAGCTTTATGACACTCCTCCGACAGGTCTCAACTCAGTTCTTACAACTGATGCCATGGGTTTAGTCTGGCCAAGGGCCATATGATGTAATTTTTATTGCTTTTTCCACTTTATATATATACTAGCAAATGCACGTACGTTGCACGTGTGTGTTGATATTTTATAAAACATAAGGATTAAAATAATAAATAGCATATATTAATTTATAATATATAACATGAAAAATTTTAAAGATAAAAAATTATTAAAAGATAAAGTTTTAGAAATCACTCTAAGGGGAAGATAAAACTTTCCCACCCTTTTGGATGAGCATCAGATCGATCACTCTCCTTAACAGAATTCTTGGATCATTGTCCAATTTTTTACCAAACAAACTGATGAAATCACTGAGGAGTAGATCACTGTCCATTTTTGAATGATCACCCATACTAAACACACACTTAGTGAATAGATCACCAAGGTAATGAGATTGCTACAGTGGTCTTGAAAAGGCTACCAAACACATACGAAAAGATTGTAGAAGATAAACATATATGCTATGCATGTGCATATAATTTTATTTCTTTTACGTTCAATTTAAATTAATAATTACTTTTTTCATATATAATAGATTCAGTAACATTACATCCTTAAAAATTTTAATTTTCCTTTTATTTGTCAATATATAAGGGTAACAAAGTTTCTAATCTATGGTCACCAAAAAATCTATAAAGACTATCATCAACAAATTAAATAAATTTCTTAACGTTCCAAAAAAAAAGATTTATCAATTTTCTTATTCAAAGGTTATTTAGAAAAAAAAACAGTAGTTATAAAAAAAATTGAGATGCTATTAACTAATAACCTTACATTGGTTACCAATTTTCTTATTTAAGATTACTTAAAAAGGTACAAATGTTTTAAAAAATTAAAATGCTATCAACAATCTTGATTATATGATTCCTTAATAATTTTATTAACTTTTCATCAATAAAAAATGATATCAATTTTCTTATAAAAATTACTAAAACGCTACTTTAGTTATAAAAAAAGTTATGATGTTATGAACAAATTTCGTAACCTTCATACCCTTAGAATTTGTAGTAGACTTTTATTCAACAATGATGGTTTCGATTTTCATATCTATGGTTATCCAAAAAGTTATATAATTTAATATTGTATAGTATTATAAGAATATTTAGTAATTTTACATTCTTGAGAATTAGTAGCTTTTCTGGTCTAATCCTAACTTTGTATATGGTCTAAATTTAGTAGGCTTTCATCAATAATAATGGTTACTAATTTTCTTATTTAAGATAAGTAAAAATTTCATGGAGATTATAAAAAGGCTATAGTCCTATCAACAAATTCAGTAAGCCTACTCCTTAGTAACTTAAATCATTTTTCATCAATAATGATGATTTTTAATCCTCTCATTTAAAGTTATTAAAAGCAGTTACAATGGTTATCCAAAAATGTTTATCATTATCCACTGAATTATATAACCTTACATTGCATTATTAGTAATATTTGTTACCAATTTTCTTATCTAAACTTACTAAAAAGGGTATAAAGGATAACCTTACATCCTTAATATTTTTAGTATCATTTTTCGATAATGAAGGTTCAAAATTTTACTATTCAAGTTTACTAAAAAATCTATAAGAGTTATTAAAAATGTTATGATATATTCTATCAATAAGTAACCTTAAATTCTTAGTAATTTTAGTTGTTTTCATCAATAATGAACTGATTTTCTTCTCTAATTAAGGTTTTTAAAAAATATTTAAAGGTTATAAAAACAATTATAATTTTATCAATAAATTTAATAATCTTACATTTTAGTAACTTTATTAAATTATCGTTTAGTGGTGAAGGTTATAAATATTTTATATATAATGTTAAAAAAAACATAATTATCATAAAATAGTATAGTATTATCAACTAAATCAATAACCTTAGATTCTTACTAATATTGGTTATCAAATAGTATTATCAAGAAATTCAGTAACCTTATAATTTAAGTAACCTTAGTATCATTTTATCAATAATAAAGGTTACCAATTTTCTTATTTAAGATTACTAAAAAAACTCTGATGGATAATTATAGAGATATTTATAACAAAATATATTGCGTTTTGTTTATGTATATATAGGTGTGGCTAGTTAAGTCCTTACATGATTAGAATTTTAATTTTATTCTTTTATTGTATGTGTATATGTAGTAGTATATATAATTTTTTTTTAGATATAGTATATATAATTTTTAATCAACCTTAAAGTTTCACGAAATTTTTCAACGTTCTTTTCTTTTTATGTTAACTTAAAATTGAAATTCTCGAAACACCAAACGAAAGTGTAATTTAAAACAAAAATCGGATTTAACTTTTAATATTTAATAGAGTACCTAGTTTATCCAAAAATATATATATTTTTGAAATTGATTCAGTATTAGAGAAAATAAAAAAAAATTAATTGTGGAACCAAGTTGAAGATTTCTCTTATATACCCTACTATTAAGGTTAGGAAAAATTGCTCATTTAAGCTATCCACACATCAACATTTAAATTTTGGTATTTTTAGTTTTTAATTATGATAATATTTGATGGAAATAATTGTTAGTTTTAGTGGAAAATTAATTATTTTTTTACATTAGTTATCTGAAAGTAGTTTAAGAAATTCATACTTTTTGAGTTTAAATATTTATTCAATTTGTATTCTCAAGGGTAAATTTATTATGTCATTTTTGTTTTTGGTTTTAAGAAATTGTGATAAGGTTTGATGGAATTAATAACTTCACTTGGTAGAATTAACATTTACTAAATTACTATTATTATCCCAAATAAGATGATGACCGTAAAAGTTCATATTAATTGGAGTTGTAGTATGTATGTTAAAGTTCTCAAAAAATAAAAAAATAAAAATGAATAAATGAATTATATAAATTTATTTATAGTTCTAAATTACATATTATAGGAGCATTTATAAAAAGGACAAAAAAGAAGAAACATTGAGGTTTGAAGTTCATAATTTACTCTTCGGAATACAAATTGAATACTATTACAACAACAAATTAGTTCAAACAATTCTCAAATCAATTCAAACAGTTAGTCACCCGAAGCGAGGGAAACCACCTTGTAAAGATGAAAGTTAAAAAATAATTTTAGATTAATATAAGTAAAAAAGAAGAAGAGGAAGAAGAATATAATAGTATCCATTATTAATGCATTCATCCACACTTCTTCACGTTTAAGGAAAGCAGAAAATCCATATTTAAAATAATTTTTTGTAACCTTATACTGAAATTTGTTATTTACCGTTATATTCTTTATATTTATAAGGGTTTTTTGTAATCTTATACTAAAATTTTTTTATAACTCAATAATTTTGAACCCTTATGTTCTTAATAAGTGTCTTATATCCTTTATAATTTTAGTAGTTTTTCATCAATAATGAATGTTACTAACTTATATAATGTTAGTCATGAGGTTTAAAGGTTATTTTTTAGAGTTTTTTTTTTTTAGAGTAGAGGTTTAAAGGTTATTAAAAAGGTTATGATGCTATAAACAAAAAATCAAGTAACCAATAATATTATCGTAGTAATATTATCGTAAAAAAGGTTATGATTCTTAGTAATTTAAATAAGCTTTAATCAAGTCATCGGGCACTTGACCTGGTGGTAGAGTGTTGAACTCTTAGTTCTATTAGTTAGGTTTCGATCCTTAGCAACCTCAAGTACCCAAAAAAATAACCTTTAATCAACGATTTTCTTATTAAAGTTATTAAAAAAGCTAAAGAGGTTATCCAGAAAGGTATATCATTATCGACTAAATCAATAACCTTACGTTATATATAAATGATAATACTGGTTACCAATTTTTCTCAATAAAGGTTATTGAGAAGATTATAAAGGTTATCAAGAACGTTATACTATTATCAAGAAATAAGTAACCTTACATTTTTAGTAAGTTTAGTAATCATTTTATCAATAATTAAACAACCAATTTTTATTATTGAAGTTTACTTTAAAAGGTTAAAAAATTGTTTAAAATGTTATATTATTATTAATAAATTCAGTAATATCTTACAATCTTATTAATTTTAGTGGCTTTTCATTAATAATGAATAAAAGCATCTCCAATGTGATGCAAATAAATTTTACACTATTTTGCTGTGAAAAGAGATTTTTTTTTTTTGGAATATATTCACACCGAATATTTTTTTTCACTCCAATTTGTTCAACACAAAGTATCATTATACTATTAAAACTATTTTTGCACCACAATTTTTAAAAGTATATATTCAATTGGGTGACCAAAAATTCAATTTAATAAACAAAAGTGACCAAAACGTTACTTTTTATAGTTAAATGACCAAAATAGAAAGTTGTTAAAAGTTGAGTGACCATTAGAAATTCATTTGGAATCGATCCATTAAATTTTTTCTTTTAGAATTCCCTGCCTTAGGTATAAGCATACTTCTTCCAACGGTGGTCTATGCTCACAGCTTATTTGTAATGTTGATAATGCTCTAAATATTCTATTGGTAATTAGATATCAATTCTACAAAACATATTATATCTCATTTTCGTTGTACTAATTGATATGGATTTTGCACCTGAGCATTTGGCTCAATGGTAAGGTGCATGCTTCCTGGACCGCGAGGTTCCAAGTTCAAGTCCCACCGTACTCAATACGTATGGGTTTTATGCAGCTTTTTGCTAAATTTGTTAGTTTGTTTATTTGATCATTTCATTGGTTATGTTTATGAGTTATTATTTGGTACACCGTCGGTGTAGTTTTTGAACTCCACAAACGGATTAAAATATTAACACGTACCACATTTCATAATTAATTAAATATTTAATATTAATATTTATTGCCTAAAAGTACGCATTACGAAACTTTATTTTAAACTTATACCTCAATAAATAAAAAATTTCACATTTCAAACTAAAATTCATTAAAAATACTAACTCGATAAACTAAAATTCACTTGAATATATGATTATATGTGTGATTTAGCCTCGATTGCGTGGTAACTGCCACAGATTCGAGTCTATAGGATCATCATTCCACATGTCAATCCTTAAACCCCGCACTTGCAGTCTGTTAAACTCCACTGACGGTGAACCTGATAATAACATTATGTTTATTATAATTTATTTAATTATTTGGTCATTTTTCATTAGATTTTCGGGCATATATATATAAAGAATTATTTGATTGTATTTGAAAGGATTTTCTTTTTTCCTAAATATATTAAAAAGCCTTTTTTCATCGTTATATAATAGACATATGAATGGTCAATTTTACTCTTGGGATGAATTTATAGCCAAGATTGATATGGTTTATTTTCATATGTACATGATTTTCAAGATTTGCTTATTTTTTGTGTTAACCTAATTTAATAGGAGAAAATTTTTGTTTTCTTTTGACTAACCAAGCCGCCTAACTAATTGATTAATTGATAAATTGAACCCTAATCTTAAAATACACTTTTAATATTGCAACACATCTTCATATTTTTGTACTTCCAATGGCTGGTCGGGTTGAATCTTTAATTATAATTTGTTAAACTTAAGCAAAAACCGAAGAATTTGAAAGATTTGAAGTCTTAAAAACCAATTAAACAACGGTAGTTGTAGTTGCCAATTTATTTGCCGTATGATATATACTATCATACACCTCTTGTGATTATATATATAGGATATTGTATAATTGATTAAATTATAATTGGAAATTTTCGTCTTTTCTAATTTGTCTGATTTTCTAATTTGTCTGATTTGAGGTGCAAAACTTTTTCGATTAACTTCTAGCATGATTCATTATTATTATTTGATTTTATTTCTTTATTTGCATCGCTCCATCCACCTAATCACAAATAAACGATACGTTTAGTAAGGTAATTTCCAACTAATCACAAATAAATGATACGTTTAGTAAGGTATTTTAAATATTATGTTAAATAATTACATATCAGACCTTAAAAGATAACACTAAAATTTAAAAATTAAAAAGGGTATTTTAGATATTTCAGGTCAATGGTTTTGAAGTTTAGACTTATATAGTATATAGATATAAAAAATATTAATGTATGATATACCAATTTTATATAATTTGAAATATTAATGTCTGATTTACCAATTTTTTTTTCGGGGTTACAGCTTTATGACACTCTTCCGACAAGTCTCAACTCAGTTCTTACAACTGATGCCATGGGTTTAGTCTGGCCAAGGACCATATGATGTAATTTTTATTGCTTTTTCCACTTTATATATATAAAAAAAAATATTAATGTATGATATACCAATTTTATATAATTTGAAATATTAATGTCTGATTTACCAATTTTTTTTTTCTTTCTTTCAAATTTTATTCTATCTTTATCTTGTGAAATCGATTAGGTTATCTAAAGTATAGTCCAATTAATTCATATTGTTAAAAATAAAACTGGCCTAAAAAGATGGAAAACATATAGTAGTATATATATTTGCAGATGAAGAACTTATGGACCCAAAGAGCTTATCTTGATTGTAACTGTATTGATATAACATTTCAACTAGCTAGTAATCAAGAACCAACAATATATAAACCTGCAAAAGTTCAATGCAGAAGCATATCACTCCACATCAACCAATTATAGTCATGGAAAATACATAGATATGTAGCAAACAATATTGAAACTATCAATATATGCTCCTCCAAGTTTCCAACAAAAAATAGATGACGATTCTGGCATTGGGCAACATTTAACTAGCAGTCTTCAAATCATTAGCACTCCAAATAGCACCGGAATTAGGAGTTTCAATCCAAGACTCCAAGTGTTCAAACACGATGCCGTTTTAACCCAATTTTGGTACTGCAGACTATCCGATTTGGTGCCATAACATCTTACTATAGGATACCAGTCGTTGCAACATTGAAATACATGGTTTGCTAATTGACTTGTTTCCCCCACTGCTGGACAAGAGAAAAATGTGCCTTTGCCAATAAAAAAAACGCGGTTATTCAAACTATTCTCCTTAACCCAACGCTTCTCAGAGAAATCAAACTTGAAGGATTGCAAATCCTTTGAGTTTCCCATCACTCGAAGTTCTCCGTCAGATGCAATGAGTTTAGCATATTCGAAATCAAAATCCGGTAGTCCCTCTAGAGTTAGGATAGTCCACTCTTTAAGTTGAAGATTGAAGGCACCTAATTCGCCTCCTGAGAAGACACAATAGAAAATTCCACCTGCATAGGTTGCGTGTTCCGGGGTACTATAACCTTCAAAGAAGTCGAACTCATAAGTCACCCACTCAGTGTCACCAAGAGAACATATGTAGATACGGATTATATCGTCCTCCACTCCCAGACCAAAGATTACACACTTTGGGGAAGTAGCATCCAAGCTGAAGGTCGCCACATCATCAACCATTAGTTCATATTCCGGGAGCTCAATTACCTCGTTGGTAAACGGAGAGTACAAAAGGAAATTCCCTAAACCATGAGGGTTTGTTGCCGCTTCAAAAAGAACCCACCCATATGATGAAGCATGAGCTCTTGCTTTATGGAAAATCTGTAATTCTTCCTTTCTAAGAGGTATTTTTATTTCTTGGTGAAGAGGAGGGTAAATCAGCTGCTGGTTTTTTAAGGTAAGCCTCAATGCCCAGGGGAAGTTTTCATCAATGGTGGGAATATGAGGGGTTGAAACTGACCAAGCCTTACAAACGGATCTCGTACGGATTCGATCGAGCCAACCCAAACGCCCAATTATACGTTCAACGATGTCAAGAGGGAGATTGCACCAATTAACCATGTCAAGAGGGACATCGCCGCCTATCTCACTTTCGTCTCTCAACCTTTTTCTTTTCATATCCATATCTCTGCTTCCGACTTGACAATTAAATTGGAGTTTGGCCTTCTTTCTCTACTTTTTTAACTTTTGCTATGACGAAATCTATTGATCAATAAGAATATAACGGGACAATGGAAGGCTGGAATTACTTACATGATCTAATCATTAATCAGCGCCTTCCCTATAGGCTATAGCAGCCGAATCCCAATGGCTCTAGGTTTCAGACTTTTGGTTGGAAACTACTGGCCCTTTTTTAATTTAATTGATTTATTATTATTTTTTTTTCGTAGCCATGGGAACAATTAATCTTATACTATACTTTTTTTTTAGTAAGTACATTATATGCCCAAACATTTAAATGAGAAATCAACTCAAATTGCACCCGAGTTGTTAGCTCAACTGGTGAGTGCACCGTGCCTGGGCATGAGGTCCTGGATTCAAGTTTCACGGAATGGTAGTTTGTTAAGTACCTTATTTAAGGTAATTTCTTAGTTTGGTTTGGATTCTCATTTAGATGTTTGGCCATATTGAGATCACTTGTACCACTCAAAAAAAAAAATCAACTCAAACTAAGAAACTATCATAAATATCAAACCAAGTAACTAGCATAAATAAACCATCTACCTACCAAATACACAAATAAACAAATTATTATAAACCAAACAAATTAATATTCATGAGCTGAATATGATTTTGGCAAAATTTTGGTGGGGAAGCACTGCAGATATTCGAAGAATTCATTGGAAGGCCAGGGAGAATTTATGTGTCTCGAAATTGGATGGGGGTTTGGGTTTTCGGGACTTTGAGGCCTTTAATTTGGCTTTGTTAGCAAAGCAATGTTGGAGATTGTATCAAAATCCGGATTCGCTTTGTTCAAGGTTACTAAAGGCCAAATACTTCCCACGAACTGATTTTTTCAATGCCTTGTTAGGTCGCAACCCATCTTTTATTTGGAGGAGCCTCCTCGAAGGGCGAAAGGTTATTGTTGAAGGTTCACGTTGGTGAATAGGGAGTGGTAATATTGACTTTTGGCATGAAAAATGGTTAGCAGACCCGCCTTGTCCTAGGCCAAGACCACGGGATGGAGTAGTAACAGATGCGTTGAGAATCTCGGATTTGATAAATCACGATGAGAGACAATGGGATGCTGATAGACTCTTGGACTTGGTAGTTGAGGAAGATGTAAGCAGAATTATGTGTCTTCCAATACCAAGACTTCCAACGCCTGATAAATTGATTTGGGGAGAAACTTCGATGGGCTCCTTTACTGTTAAGTCTGCCTATTATACTGCACAGAAGTTATTAGGATGGGAGGATGATATAGATAAGGTGCAGCGATAATATTGGAGGCGGGTTTGGGGTGCGAGCATTCCTCCGAAGGCTCCTTATTTTATTTGGCGGCTGACATGGGGACTTTTTCCTGTCAAGTTGAATTTGCAACAACGAGGTTTGGACATCGATGGGAGTTGTGCCGTGTGTGCCGATCATGTTGAGAGCATATATCATATCTTCTTCGATTGTCCTCTTAGCATCCGAGTCTGGAACTTATCTAGTCCTTGGGTGGTTACCTGTGCTGAAGAATGGTCTGAAGAGGAGGATTTTTGGCAACGCATGGTTAACAAGGCGGCTATTGTGGGGCAGTCGGATCTGTTTTTGGTGTTGCTTTGGTCATTATGGAAAAATAGGATTGCCTCATTACATGATTCTTGTTGTTCTACTCCCCTCGCCTTGACAATTGCAGCTGGGAATTTCATTTCTCAAAGGTCGATAGTGCAGACTTCACCTATGATGGGAGCTGCAGCTAATCGGATAAAACATTGGCAGCCTCCTCCAATGGGCTTTGTGAAGATTAATGTTGATGCCTCGTTTAGTTCTTCACGAATGGAGGCAGGTTTGGGAGTAGTAGTCCGTAATAATGTGGGAGAGATTTTGGTTAGTGCATCGAGAAACATAGAATTTGTTTCAAGCTCCCTTTATGCAGAGGTTCATGCTATCTTGTATGATTTTGAGATAGCATTGGAAAACGACATACAAGATTGTATTATTGAGAGCGATTGTTTGGTGGCAGTGACGGAAATTGCTAAGAAGGATCCTGTAAGGTGGGAAGGGGGTTGTTTGATTTATAAGATTCGGGAATTAGTTTCTTTATTTGATCATTGTTCAATTGTACATGTCCATAGAGATACTAATTTATTGGCACATAGGTTAGCACATGTAGGTGTTGATTTTGTGCGGTGCGGGAGTTTACCTCCTAGCGTTTGTAACTCGGATTCATCCTTTTAATGAAATTGACTATTTTGCTAAAAAAAAAAACTCACGTTCTGTGAGACTTGAACCCAAGACCTCACGGTCCAGGCACGGTGCACCTACCAGTTGAGCGAACAACTCGGGTGCAATCTTATACTATACTTATATACTTACTACTATATAAAATCACGAACTCCAAAATTCTGATTGGGAAATTTCGTAATACCCTTTTTATTATAGTATAATAATTTTTTAAGGATTTGATAATGAAAACTAAACTCAGTCTCAAAATTTAAATCTTAAGGAACATATTTGTTCCACTCAAAACCACATGGTATATATATATATATATATATATATATATATATATGTGTGTGTGTGTGTATGAGAGTATTATATTGAGGGTTTTTTTAGGGGTACAAGTAAAATTAGAAAGCAAATAAACCAAGAACCAAAATTAGAAAACATAGCCTTTTACAATTGCTTGAAGCTTGAAAGCATATCAAAGATAAAATTATCCGGCAAAACTTTGAAGTTAATCAAAGGAGAAAGTCGGGGTGGGAAGGTGTGAAGTGGAAGGAAACAAAGTAGAAAAGTCCGCCATAATATGATCTAATACACATATTTTTCCCAATAAACAATGAGGAAGATATAATGACGCAATTGACACAATATAGAAATCAATCTGACAATCAAACCAAAATTACATAGGAAGGTTATTAAAATTTCATAGTGTGGTTACCATAATTCCATATGGAGGTTATCAAAACTTTATAGTGTAGTTATCAAAATATCATACAGTTTTTTGGTAAATTTTGATCATTGGGATTTAAATTTTGACACTTAATTACTGTTAAGGATTTGATAATGGAAACTAAACTCAGTCTCAAAATTTAAACCTTAAGGAACATATTTGTTCCACTCAAAACCACATGGTGTATATATATATATATATATATATATATATATATACACACGTAATTTATCATTTTTAAAGTATAATTATTGTGTTAAAATTAAATTATTAAGAAACCTTATAATAAATGCATGAGAGTATTATATTAAGGGATTTTTTTAGGGGTACAAGTAAAATTAGAAAGCAAGTAAACCAAGAACAAAAATTAGAAAACATAGCCTTTTACAATTGCCCAAAGCTTGAAAGCATATCAAAGATGGAATTATCCGGCAAAACTTTGAAGTTGATCAAAGGAGAAAGTTGGGATGGGAAGGTGTGAAGTGGAAGGAAACAAAGTAGAAAAGTCCGCCATAATATGATCTAATACACATATTTACCCCAATAAACAATGAGGAAGATGTAATGACGCAATTGACACAACATAGAATTCAATCTGAAAATCAAACCAAAATTACATAGGAAGGTTATTAAAATTTCATAGTGTGTGGTTACCAGAATTTCATATGGAGGTTATTAAAACTTCATAGTGTAGTTATCAAAATTTCATATAGAGGATACCAAAATTTTATTAAAAGGTTATCAAAATTGCTTAGGGAGGTTATCAAAATTTCATACGAAGGTTATTGAAATTTTATAATGTGATTATCAAAATTAATTAGAATGTTAACAAAATTCATAGGGAGGGAGGTTATCAAAATTTGTTCTGATCAAAATTTCCTAGGAAGGTTAACAAAATTTCATAGGGAGGTTATGAAAATGTTATGGAGAGGTTATCAAAATTACATAAAGATGATATCACAATTTCATTCTCATAGGGAAGTTATCGAAATTTCTTAGTGTGGTTATCAAAATTTTATGAGGAGGTTATCAAAATTTTCGTAGTGCGATTACCAATTTTATAATGTGATAATCAAAATTTCATAGGGAGATTATCAAAATTTCACACGGAGGTTATCAAAACTTCATTATGTGGTTATCAGAATTTCACAGTGTGGTTATCAAAATTTCACACTGTGGTTATCAAATTTTAATAGGGAGGTTATCGAAATTTCACAATGAGGTTATCAAATTTTCGCAGTGTGATTATCAATATTTCTACGTTGGAGCATGAATACAACTACCAACATAGAAACATATTGCAAAATTAGTACAGATTAGGTTTCCTTTCATTACATTTGAATATAGTTTACTAGAAAGTGGACTCATCAAATAAAGCTTTCAAAACCTAAAACTTGAACCTCACAATTTTTGTTCACGATTTTGCGCATTTGTGTGCATAACAATATTCTTGAGAAAATGTTCATTCTGAATGTGTTAGTTGTGTAACCAACGTTCAGATGTCGTGTTTCGGAGGTAGTAGAGCTCATTGGAAAGTGACTTGACAAACAAACCTTTCTTCAAAGCCTAAAACCTCAACTTCACATTTTTGTACGTTTGTGCGCAAAACATTATTTATTTGAATATGACCATAATTAATTTTTTTTGGAACCAACGCTCTAATGTCATGTATCGAAGTCAGTAGAGCTTATTGAAAAATTGGCTCATCAAACAAAACTTTTTTTAAATCCTAAAACCTCAACTTCATGGTTTTGCGAACAAATACAACTCTCAAATGTCGTGTCTCGAACTGAGTAGAGTTTATTGGAAACTAGGCTTACCGAAGAAAGTTTTTTTAAGAAGACAAAAACATTAACTTTACGATTTTCTACGTTTCCACACAAAACATTGTTCTTGAGAAAATACTCAATCCATTTTCTTTTTTTCTTTGTGAAACCAAAGCTCAAATTGTGTCTCGGAATAATTTGACAAATTTTATAATGAAGAAGTTTAAATTTGTTGATACATATATAACCTTTTCATAACCGTTATACCTTTTTCAGTAACTAAGTATTGTAAATTTGATAACCGCATTTATTGATTAAATTGTTACCAAAATTACTTATAATTAAATGTTATTGCGTTTGTTGGTGTAAAGTATTTTTCATAACTACATAGTTTTTTTTTTTTGAGTAATTGTGTATTATAAATTTGATAGCATCCATTGTTGATGAAATTGTTAACTAATGAAAATTTACTGAATTTATTGGTTCACGTATAGTTTTTGATACTATATATAACTTTTCAATAACTAATTACTATAAATTTGATAACTTTTATTATTGATAAAATGGTTAACAAAATTTACTTATAATGAAAAATTGATGAGTTTAGCGGCCTCCACCCCGGCAAGGGTGAGAACACAAGTTCGATCCCTCGGAAGTGCAGTTGTTGAGAGGGCTTTAACCTTCACGCTCCCGGCCCGAAAGGGATAAGTCTCAAGCTCAAAAGGTTTGGGGTTACCCTTGCTCAAACTAAAAAAAATAAAAATTGATGAGTTTATTCCCGATGAGTTTTAGAATTTGGACAAATTTAATCTTTTCAAAATTAACAAAAAAATTATATTGCACAAAATGTAATTTAAAATCAGTTTTCATCAAATTTCAATTCCACATGTTGAACAATGGCAAAGTACTAAAAAAATGCACATATTACACAAAAATGTAATATATAAAGTTAAAACTTTAGGGAAAATTTCAAAAAAAGGGCACTCTACTAAGAATATTTATTACTTGGTCTAATGAAGTTAAAGAATTATTATTTGGTAAATTTTAATTAACAAAATTAATAATAAAAAAACTGTAATTACCTCTTTAACCTTTGTAAATATATTGTGACTTTTTTTCCTCCCACGATCAAATCCCTATTTTTCCCTCTGTTCTTTTTTTCCCCTAGCAAAAACTTAAAAATTCCCCTCAATTCATCCATCGTGCTTGAGTGATTTGAGAAGAAAAATCTACCATTGGAGACGGGTTCAAGGTCTTGCCATGACAGGTGACACCTTCCTAGGAACATCAATCTTTAGTTTGGTTCCAGGACTCTGTCTTGTTGAAATAAGAATCTCTGCAAACTTGAGATTCAACGCCAATAGACAGGCTGTTCTTGAACTGTAGCAATGCACAAGTATGAGCAGGAATGCATAGATGAAAAGTTAACTTGAAAGAGTAACAAAGGCAAAAAGGAAGCTTAAGTTTTGAGAAACGAGCCATCCTTGTTTAACAAATAACAATAGAAACAAGTAGAAGTTGTATGACGAGAGTTTGGTTCTGGTTTGCTTATATAATTTTCGCTTGGAATGGGAACTATATATCTACTCCATTTGTCATTTATACAATGATGATTGCCGAATTGGGCACCTTTCCTGCAAATTTGTTGAACCTGTTTTCAATGGCAGATTTTTCTTCTCAAATCACTCAAGCACAATGGATGAATTGAGGGGAATTTTTAAGTTTTTCTCTGTAACAAGGAAAAAATGAACGAGGGAAAAATAGGGATTTGATTTTGGGAGGGAAAAAAGTCACAGTGTTCTACTAATTTTACAAAGGTTAAAGAGGTAATCACAATTTCCTTATTATTAATTTTGTTAATTAAGTTTTATCAAATAATAATTCTTTAACTTTATTAGACCAAGTCATAAATATTCTTGGTAGAGTGCCTTTTTTGAAAATTTCCCAAAACTTTGTCATAGTTAAAAAATGGCAACCTTCACCATTGCTAAAAGTTAGCTAAAGTTATTAAGGATGTATTTTTTCAAAATTAACAAAAACATTATATTACACAATATATATAAATTAAGGCAAATTATACAATACACCGGCGGTGGAGTTTAGCAGACTACACAAGCGGGTCCTGAAGGGTGACATGTGTCCTTTAGGGACTAGATTGAAATATTTAAAACTTAATTAATTAAAAAAATGGACATGTGTCAACTCCACAACCCGCTTGTGGAGTCCAAAATTTACACCGCCGGTGTATCACCCATAAATTAAAACCAGTTACCATCAAAGTTTAACCCCACGTGTTCGTTTAACCCCACGTGTGAAACATGTGGCAAATTACTAGTAAATAATAAATGGATGATCAAAGTATATCATTTATTTGTAATTAGTTGGAGAAATGCAAATTCAAAAATAAAATAAATTTATAATAAATCATGCTAAAAGTTAATGGAAAAGATTTTGCACGCTTAGAAAAGACAAAAATTTCCAATCATCTATACTTCTATACTTAACCTTAATAAGTGGATTGGCGCGTGTACTGTTCACACGCGCCTCACAAATTGAAATGTATTGAATAGTAAAATTGAATTGCGCGGTCTTCAATTGCCCGCCCGTTACCGCCCCGTATCCGACCCTTATCCATACTTGCAACCCACGATTCCTGCTGCTCCATGGTATGTTCCTCTCACTTCTTTATGTTCAATCCTTACCTAATCCCGTGATTTCCTCCTCTTCCCTTCCAATCTTTGATTTTTTTGCTTACCTGCTCTCAATTTCAGTCCTCTTCTTTCTCCTCTTTTAGAGCTTCGACTTTTTCCCTCAGTTTTTTTCTTTCCTCTTCCTCTCCATTCTTTTCTTCATATTTCTTCTCTCTGCAAAAATCTCCTCTTATTATTCTCTTCAATCTTACCCCAATTCATTATGGGTTCGTTGTTTTATTTATGAGCTGGAACCAGAAAAAAACGAATGGCTTTGGGGTTTACCAGACAGACATGGGGTATTTCCTGATCTCCTATTTGTTCTTTCTATTGTTGAAATTCAATGGGTGTTATCATGGACAATTTTCAGTCCCCTTTGTTCTTCTCCCTGATCTTCCATCTTACAACCCACCTCATAACAGGTCTCTTACTCGGATCCGACGAATGCAGCTGTTGTGATTCTGGGTCAGTTTTGTCAATTTGTTTTTTCACGTTTTCATATTGTGTTGCTTCATTTCTTTGTGGGTTTACTTTTGATTACAGAGTTCGTTGCTTTTTCACATTTGATTTGCTATTTCTTTAGTCATTTTGATGATGGGTGTCCATTTGTGCAGAGGAAGCAACCGCAGTACATCCTCTGTCCTTAATTGAGTTCGTGAGTGGTTGTGAGAACAAGTGCCTGACTTTTTTAAGTTCAGACTTTGATGTTTACTAATTCATGATATTTGTTTAAAGGTGCACGTTATAATAGCTCTGTTTTTCTGCAGGTTTCATGTTGGGGGTGCTGCTGCTATGGTTATTTATGTTCATAGGGTATATTCCAATTCCCTGAATTCAGTTGATAAATGGTTGTGAAAAGAAGTGCCTGATTTCTTAACTTAAGTCAATCTTCTGTTTTTATGTTTACTTTTTCTTTCATGAAATTTTGTTGTTTAAAGGTGCAGTTTATAGTAGCTATGTTTTTTTGCATAATTTCTTCTTTAGACTTGACAATCTTTAAGTTGCTTTGGGTTGTTGAACTCACTGCTCACTGATCTATACCATCTCTGCTTTTATGATGATTTCTAATTTAGTTTTTTTCCCCGTTTATGCATCCATCGGAGTCAAAGCCATCGAATCAATGTGCTTCAACATGGTATGCCAATTTAATTTCCACTTGCGTTTTCAATCTTCCTTTCTTGCAAAATAACGTTCTCATTTTGCATACATTCACCCATAATGTCTTCTATCAATTAGCCCTTCAAATCCAAGTACATAACTCCTACTTGGAAACTCCTTAATATTACATTTGCTGTCAAATATTGTTTGCAATTTCATAAATGTTTTTACTTGGTTAATGTCATCTTTCATATAAAAAACTCATTATAGTGACATCAAGCTAAGTTGGATTTAAGTTGTAGATGTGATAGAAAATATAACACTTAGTAACG
Organism: Corchorus olitorius; assembly: GCA_001974825.2. Taxonomy (NCBI): domain Eukaryota; kingdom Viridiplantae; phylum Streptophyta; class Magnoliopsida; order Malvales; family Malvaceae; genus Corchorus; species Corchorus olitorius. The sequence goes on along the minus strand of AWUE01015555.1, from coordinate 1,505 downwards.
GCATGAGATGCTGCTTTGTGTTTGAAGCCTTAAAACACATCAGCTTCAGCAAATCTAAAACACTCATAATATAGATGAGAAGTTTAAGACAGGAAAAAAATGGGCAGTATTGAGGGCCATGCCTGCTTTAGTTTTTGTAAAGCTTCAAACAGTGCATCTGTGTTATCCTGGCTTTTGTTTTGGTTGTTATGCTCACATTCCTCTTGAAATTCTCACCATTGCTTTTGCACATCTTTGATCTTCTGTCTCCTATCAACTTTTTGGGCCTCCATTTCATCTTCCAATCTTCTTATTTTCTCATCTCTGAATTTCATAGCTTCAGACTTAAGGAAAGAGCAGGAAATGTGGGAGAGTACTGATAAAAGGTTGCAGGATGGTTTTCAAGGCAGATTCACCTCACTTATCCAGTTGAAAGTCATGTTAAAGATGAGAACTTTTCAAACTATTTCAGGTTTATATTGCACTTTTTGATGGCCAAACATTTCTTTTCTTTGATCATATGTGCAATTTATTAATTAATTTACTACAACTCCATGAGTGCATCTTGAATTATTAGTCCACTGTAGAATTAGTTTTGTTGTTGCAATTTGATGTTATAAGATGGGTGTGGTACTTCTTTCCTTGCTATATATGTAGTTTGGCATCCTTACCATTATAATTACCCGGTGCATCTAAGGAGAGAAGTTTTTGTAATGAAATTGAGCTAAGGAGAGAAGTTTTTATATAGAAAGGCATAGCTTTGCTGATTTTGCATTTTTATAGTTGGAATAGTCTCAAAATCATTATTTTTGCTTCATCTAATCATAGTTAGAAGTTTTTCTATAAGCTATGCACCTCTGTGGTCAGTTTTTCAAGATGCACCCATGGAGTTATGTTTTGGAATATGTTTCTATTGCATGTCCTATTTTCTGGAAAGGATTTGCCTTTTTAGATTGCATAAGTAAAGCTTACTTGAGATTCCAGAAAAATATAAAGCTTAATTGTGAAACATAATTAAGTCGGTGAATATATATGGGATTTTAACTTTATTAAACATATGAATCAGTCTATGGTTGCAGAGTGGATAGTGTTAATGAAATTTCTTACCATAATGATATTAATAGACTAAAACATGATATCCTGGATGTTTCTTTCTCAAAGCTATTATATGTGCTATTGGCAGTTGCTATTTGCATTTTATGACCCATATCATCTTCCAAAATATCCTGGCTGGCCTCTCTGCAACTTCCTTGCACTTATATGTGCTAGATGGGATCTTAAAACTTTTCACTCTTTTTGCAGGTGGATGGCACAGCTTACAATTTGTTCCCCATGCAAGAGGACTCTTTTGAGTGATTATGAGCTGAAGTAAGTCTTTTCCCATCCTTCTCATGGATATTCCTTTTGTTCTATATTGTGGATATGCCTACGTTAATTATTTGTTTTCATCTAAGTAACAAATAAATTGCTTATGCACCTACCATGGTCGATTTTGAATTTAGAATTGCCTGTTCCAAGGTTGAACA